>CAAKHD010004837.1:196750-254492 GCA_901007705.1 Fistularia tabacaria
TGATATAGAAAAGGGAGAGACGCTCTGGCGCCCCCAGATAAAAGAAAAAAGAAAAAAAAAAAAAAAATATATATATATATATATATATATATATATATATATATATATATATATATATATATATATATATATATATATATATATACTCATATATGTGTATATAAATATATATATATATATATATATATATATATATATATATATATATATATATATACATGAAACGTTCGCATATATATGAAACGTTTTAAGTACTACAACTGGACACTCGGCTACGGTCAAAATGGTCGCAGCTCAACTGTTGGTAGCTTGTCTTGACTCGACCAGAGTATAAATAGCCTGTTTGCACACTCATGCAAACATTAGGTCATTTGTCTCAGAACCACTCGGAGATATTGGATCTTGTGGATCGGAAAAGGGCTTTCCCACTTGACGGGGTTAGTCAAAAAGTAACGCATCTGTTTAACTCAAACCACAGAGCAGAATAACGGGCGTTCACAATTGTTGATCAAATCGGCGGCCAGCAGACTAGGGTGGCACACGGTCACTGTCGCAATTGAATGGGCAATTAGGTACGAGTGGACGTTCATGTATTCCCTTATAAAGACGCTTTCAACAGCAAAACATTGCCAGTGGTCGCTGTTATTCGCGTAAATGCAGAGAGGCTGCCAGCGGATAGCTGTCGATGAATGAGGGAAGGGCGCGTAGATATTTTGGCGAGGCTAGCCGCTGAGACAGCGTAAATGACGCACGTACTGCGGGAAGGCAATGCAACTCTGACAATTGTTGTAATGGCTAACCTATGGCAAATTGTCCATTATCTCGGTTTTTGCAAAGGCAGTTGCTTGTATTTGTAACATGTTGAGAAGGTGGTTTGAGAAAGGGGTGGGGAAGCAACGCTGGGGTCAACAACACATAACATAGCTTAGCAAACAGCTAGCAAAGGCTCCGGGGTTAACGCCAGCCTGCAAGGTTGACCGTTTTTCGTGTGACTAGTGGCTTAATGCGCCCCTGCTGCCGCTTTACTGAACATTTCTACTTACTGCGGAGGTTGTTGACAAGCTCTGCGTGGCTGGCTCCCCCGGATTTCCACGCCATTATCAAACAGACTTTGCGGAGTAAGTAGACAGCAGCTGTCAGTGCCGCGCCTGCGCCAAATGTTTTGCCGATGAAGCAGACTACCTCCAGTGCAGGCGGTGGAGCGACGGAGACGTCACCAGGCATCCAAAATAATTTTACTGCAGAGCCGCTCGCCCAAAACAAATCTAAATTATGCAAGATCTTATTTGACTTGCTCCCAAACACAGACTGGATGCATATATAATTTTCACTGCTGACGATAATGACACAGGAAAAGTCACATTGGATTTTCAGATTTTGCGCAGTAGCTGAGACTGCGGCCGCTCGTTGGAGTACGGACACTCGCTCGGCGGATAATTTGTTTGACTTAAGTGAGCCACCGTAGTTACGTAGGCAGAAAATGTACGCGCGTACTTCTTGGTTTTCATCGCTAAGCTAGTATCTTATTGGTATTCATTGACTGGCATTTTTTTCACAATGGAGAGCATAAACGCCAAATACGTTTCCAAGAAAATCAACAAGGCGAGATGGCGACCAGTTACATCTTCGTCTCTGCAGCAGCCTGACATATTTGTGACTGGTTCTTGGGATAACGAGGTTAGCATTTATCTCTAAATTCATATATTATCAATTGAAACTAACTCAGCTTTCAAGTCGTATCAATGGAACGTAGTGCCAACCAATGCAGCAAAGTCCTGAGCCTTGAATTTTTGCAACATTTGGTTGTCAAAGTATGACTGATGAGGTTTTTTTTGTGGCTATACCTTAGCTGCAATGTGGCACCGTGTCAAGCAAGCCGTCGTCACCAAGACTGAATTGGTATTTTCAATTAGGTTTTATAGCGGTTGGGATCCACGTGTTTGCTTTTCTTAAAAATACAAAATGCACGTCATCTTCTCGCCACTGCCCACAACTAATGTACAGCGGTTTCTTCCACCCTCCCCATCCTGCTCAACTGTTTCAACGTCCAGTCTTTCAACTACAGTTGTTTAGGTTCGAGGAGCTTGACGGACGACTTTTTCCCTATGATGTCAATAGTTCTCTGTTTATTTACATTTCAGGTTGATCCTTTTGATCACTTGTCTGCTTTTTTTTGTTGTCTTAGCGTAATTCGTGTGAAAGCGACCTTTTCCCCATGACGACAGGCTTTTAGTTGTCAAATAAATGCTTAAATTCTCGATCTTCAGTCCTCTTAGGGGTTTTTAAGCCATATAACTCCAGGTCTCTCATGGAAATCTTAAAACCCAAAAGTCACTGGCTCTATCAACATAGCACAAAAATGTTCATTCATTATCTACCACTTATCCCGCACTTAGCCTTACAGGAGCCTATCCATACTGTCATTTTGGGAGAGGTGTGGTACACACTCACTCTGTCATTCACAATTCCAATTAATCCTCTGCATGTTTTTGGACTGAAACCCATGCAGACACGGGGAGAACATGCAAACTCCACACAGAAAGGCACCCAGGGGGAATCAAATCAGGGTCCTTCTTGGTGTAAGGCATGGGCGCTAACCACATCTCCAAAATTGTTCATGTACCCTTCAATCTTCTACCATTTGATCTGCTAAAAAATTTGCTATTGCATGATACTCCTTTCTTCTGCATTGCTCCTGCACCTTTTTTACCTGCATATGTATCTTCTTCTCTTTAAATGAACCGGACACAGGCAGCCAATGGTACTATCTTCCATTGTGGCATTTAACCAGCCTCAACTTAGAGTGCATATACTTGGACAGTTCTAACTTTTCCTTCATTAAGAATATTAAATTAATAATTCTTTCATTTCCCCAAATTCATCTTGGACATTTTAAGATTCCAGACCCTTTTTCAAAAACCTGCACTTCCTCAAGACAGTGATTGTGAAAACTGCTGGACTTTACAGTCTGTTGGACTTATGTGAGCTTAATGTACACAAGTTATGTGTAACAAGTTCCTCAACCACAATGTCTCTGTTTCTTCCACCTCAACAACATTCATACAAAGTGTTCGGATTTGTGTTCCAGTAAGGTGGATGAGCTTTTGCAGAAGACAGCTCACTTGAATGCTTATTATGAGGTGTCAGCTGGTCATTACTGCAGGCATGAATCTCTTTAATATATGTTTATCTTCTTGACAGGCTGATTGAGAGCCAGCTAGTGACTGTCAGTCACAAGTATTGAAAATAATACAAAAACTGACCCGATCAAGTTTTATAATATTTTTCACTTTCAATATTATTACCTATCTAAAACTACTCAACTGACAGTATTTCCTTTTTTAAATAGGACAATAGTCTTGTTTTTTGGACAATTGAAAATCCTGAAGTATCTGGGATAGATGAAGGAGAACCACAGCTTCTGTGTGAGCACAAACATGATGGAGATGTCATGGACTTCCAGGTTAGTCAATTATCCACATTGTTATGACTGATTCTCAGTGTCATCTAGATTTGACATTAGCTTGGGTGGGATTTCTTAAACCACTGGTGGGGGCCTAGACTACCTTGTCCAAGGAGAGGCACAGGGATTGCTTAATCTATAGTTTTGTATGCAAATAGGTCAGAAATCTATATTCCCTCGGGTAGAGCGTATTGAGATACATGTTTCAAAACCAGACTTGAGGTTTGATATTTTTTTCTGGAATTATCAACATTATGCAATGCACTGAGCAGCATGATCCTAAATGAAATAATGATGTGATGATGTTAAATACATTAACTTCAAAGTTTCTGACTAAACTTTGTTTTTGCAAAATCGGTAAAGAATGTCTCTGCTTTTAATTCTTGTTCCACGGAAACATCCATTTATTTTTGTATCTAACCAACAAAATTACTTTTGACAATATAGTTTTAAGAATTTTTACTATTGTCTAATTTATTTTTTGTAATCACTATGCCCTGTTATTTGCTGCAGTTTCTGGACCAAGAGAGAATTGTCACAACATCCTCAACTGGAGCAGTAACCATCTTCCACCTCAACCAGAAGAGTCAGGTCAATTAACTTAAATGTCAGATAATCTCACATTCAGTGTGCTGCTGAATTCCAGATACAGAAGCCACTGAAGGGGTAAAACCACTCAGTGAACAAATCCGACAGATGTAATGTTTAGTTTTATGAAGTTATCTTATTCTGTGATTAATATCCCAACTTGCACAGATCAAATTTTTCAAGTTTTATTTGTTATTTTTAAAGATGTTGCAAACCAGTGCCGGTGCAGCAGGGAAAATCCACCTTGTTTTTAACACATCTCAGTCTGGGCTGGCATGAATGTTGAATTACCGAAGCCGATCCTTGTTTTAAACTCAGTATGTCAACACTATTAACCAAGTTCAGGTGACCATTGACAACAAGTGTTTCGGGATTACTGTGTAATTTTTTTTTTTCTGTTGTATTCTTACATGACTCCAGGCAATATCAGTTTCCAAGCAGTGGGCAAGAGCACACCGTTACCTGTGTGACAATGCTCCTTGTACTGGGGTCGTGTGCAGCAGTCCAGAAATTGTAACAGTTGGAGAAGATGGTAGGATTATTGTCTTCAGAGCTGACCAGGAAGGAATTATTCGAGAAATAGGTATGTTCGCATTGTGATGGTTGTAGACCACCTTAGAAAATAAGTGTTAGGATGTAAAATGACCTAAGAGGGAAAATGTGACCTGAATGTTTAGTTTGACTTCAATCATTGATAGAAAATGCAGATAGCAGCACAATTCATGCTGTCACTTACCTGAGAACGACAGAGATCTTGACTGTGAACTCCATTGGCCAACTCAAGCTCTGGGATTTCAGACAGCAAAGCAACTCACCCTCACAGATTCTCTCCATGTATGTTCTCATCAGTACTCAGTTTAACTGAATTAAAGCCTGCCGTTTTTCACTGGAGATGATATCCTAGAAATGTTTTAATTTCAGGTCAGGGGATCGAGTCCCAATGCATTGTGTTGACAAACATCCAAACCAGCAGCATATTGTGGTCACTGGAGGCCAGGACGGAATGCTCTGTGTTTGGGATGTACGACAAGGCAACACACCATTCTCATTAATGGAGGCACACTCTGCTGAAAGTAGGATTTTATCCCAGGATGATGGTTAAGATTATTTTCTATATGTTTTCCTGTTACGCACACATGTCCTTTTTTATGTCCACAGTGTGGGAAGTCCACTTCCACCCAACCAATCCAGATCATCTGTTCACGTGCTCCGAGGATGGCTCACTGCTGCACTGGGAGGCCACCTCGCAGTCAGAGATACCCACTTTCCTGCAAGGTAAGTCTGACATACCACAGAAATATATTAATTCTAGTGTCTAGTTTCCTTCACTTTATTTTCAGCGTTCCCATGTTTCTAGAAAACACTGTAGTAAATTATAGGCAGTATTCTTAGCTCTTGCTTTTTGGTGACCATCATTTGAACCCTTCAAGTTACAGTGACCGAGAATGCACAAATATAAAAGAAAAAAATCTTCAACTCTATATGCCAGCAAAATAGGATCCATCTGTATTCAACAAAGTCTCTGCGGATTTTCTGATCAGACCATTGCGGTTTTAAAACTGCTTTTCTCAGGTGGAAAGAACAGCAGTATGATATCGCGCAGTGCCGTGGCCCCTGCTGGCGGAGGCCAGTCCCTCATCAGCGCCTGGCTGAGTGGAGACTCCAGTAGAGGCCGTCTAGAGACAACTCACATGCTGCCCAGTCAAACACTGTCTGTCAACAGCATGGACATACTTGGACAATATCTGGTCTGTGGTACCGACGGAGAGGCCATCTTTGTCCACAGACAGGTTCCGGTTTAGATGAATGAGAGAAGATAGATGATGTAGTATTTTTTCCATCAGGAAATGTTTCAGTTTTAATACTTAACATGTTGGTCTAACTTGGGTATTTACTATTGCACATTTTTTTTTGCAGTCACATCCATGAATCAGGTTTTGTTTTATCATTCTGAATATCATATTAAGTTCTCTTTAAATAAATCTTATGTCAGACCATTTTTAACGAAGCACTGAAATAAAGAGCTTTTGTGAACACGTTTCCAAGTATTTCCTGTAGGGGACATTATTTTAAATATCAATGTGAAAATTAAAATTAAGTCTCACAATATTGTTTGATTTTAACAGATATGTTATTGAAGAAAATAGAAGTCGAATTAACAAAAACTAAATTGTACATTCTTGTCAATCTTTTCATGGCAACTGGACTTGGATTCTCACCGAGTGGCTTTTTCAGTTTATCTGAGGAAGCTGAGGGGTGAATCATCTTCAAAGGAAGAAATTCAAGTCCAGATGCCACAAAAAGATTTCAACAAGAATTAACCATGACCTGGATGAATGAGAATCTCAATACATACATTGTTCATTGTTTGCGTTGTGTAAAATGGTCATTGGTTTTCGATTTCTGTTTTCCAGGAAGCATAAATAAGTGGAAAATTAAATTTCCTCTGTCGAGTACGATTTTTATGTTGTTGGTTACATTATTGTTTTAACTAATCGCACATGGGGATTTTTTATCTAATGGTACAACTTGAAATTGCAACAAGAGATTCAACAGTTAAGTTTTGAGCACTATTGAAAGTGTTTTTTTTTGTTTAGGCGTTTGTTCCTGTTGACATTGAGCTTGTCGTCCATGAATAGTAAAAAAAAAAAAAAAAGGTAAAATTATGTAATCGAATGCCTTATGTTTTTTAAGGTCAAACGTAAGTGTTCAGCAGCTGCACGGGTTCAGGGGTAAAGTACAATGGCGAACTGGAGGGCCAGTGAGGAAAAGTGCAGAAAGAAGTCGCATCCGGGAAACCTATGTAAAGCGTTTGAAGCTTTAGATATTTGGTCTTTGCCGTTGTTGGTTCCCATCTGACTTTCAAATTAAATTACATTTAGCGACGTTACATATGTACGTTTTATTTTCATCTTAAGAGCACTTTTCAAGGGGTTGGCAGAATCCTGATGATTTTACAATTCAATGTGTAATTAGAGGTTATTGAATAAATATTAATCCTAATAGCACTCTATTTTCCCGAAATGTATTTTTTTACCTCAAAAGAACAAATTGCAGCGTCAAAAAAATGCCTGAATATGCGCACACACCTATGAGGCCAGAGGGTGAGATAGATAGGGTAGACTGTGAACAGCAGGCATAAGGATGTCAGTGACTTAAAGGCCAAAATGTGGTGGGTTGATGACTGGATTACAGCATTTCCAAAACTACACTCTTATCCTGGAATTCAGTGGCCATTACTTTCCAAAATTATGATGGATTGAAATGATTTGAGGAACTGAATGACAAATCCAAGTTGTTCCTTTCAATTCCCCAGATATAAGTTGGGCAATGAGCAGGACAAATGTCTGATTCTAGGAGCCCCCATCACGCTCCTTTCACGACTTGAACTGTTACTGTCGTAATGCCAAGAAGTAGAGAACCAGAGTTCTGATGGAGTCCACCCCTCAACTGTTTGATGGCAAAAGGCGGACCTCCACATATCAGGCAATGTGTGTGTGTGTTGTCAAGCAGAGACGTTCTTGGCATTGTTCTTAGCTTCATTTATTTCTTACAAATGCCAAAGAAAATTATTTAAAATAAACTGAGATGTCATACCATTATAACGCATACCTGCAGAGAAGTGTCAGACATACATTGTGAGAAAAACAACAACCGGAAGTGGTTTGTACTATATTTACGCAAACTTGTCGATGTACTTGTCATTCAGACATCCCAGGCATTCAACACGACTAGGAACCAGTCACCTCGGCACAACTAGGACGTTTTGTGTTAAAATAACATCATCGCCACCGAGAAAGCTTACGAAACTGTCGTTTTTTGCCACAGCAATTACAATCTCTGGGAAAGAGGGAGCTGCAGTTCCTGGTGAGTTATTAGACGCAGATTAACTTTTCTAACTTCACTTCTGATTGTTGCTTCGAGCTAATAGGCTACCCCCTCTGTTGTTGAGTTAGCCTAGCAGCAAATGGACGCCTTAAACACACAGGCCGCTAGGTAAAGTTTCAGCTGCGCCGTTGAATTTTATTTGACACTCACAAGTTAAGATAACGGCCCAACTTCCTGCACAGCGTCATCATGTACTTATTTTGTTTTCTGCAGATTTGACACACCTTACGACTCTGATTTTTGTGACTCGGCGCGATATTCGTTTTCGATTAACATTCTGTTAGCGCTCAATGCTAATGACGCTAACAAACGAGCTGGTTTTGCTTATCAGGGAATATATTTTGACTTTTATTAAACGTTTTACAACGTCCCGCACAATCACATTACTTTTGATTGACATATGTATGCAATCGAAACAATATCTTTACGTCCAATACTGATCGATCTTGTCATTTTCGTCCCTGTTATTCATCCCTTCTTTGTTACCAATGAGAATTACATTTCACAATTATATTTTTCAAGCTGCCGGGTAAGATGACCCTAAGACCTCTGAATTCCCTTTCATCACAGATGATACACCTGCTAGAAACATTCAAATGTGAATTCTCCAGAGCGCCCCCCGCGCCCCTCAGCTGAATCCCAGATCTGAGTGGCAGCTCATTACTTTTATTGTCACTGTACATGCTCTTACATGAAGAGGGGGGGGAAACCCGAAGGATACAGACAAATGCGACCCAAAACGTTCCCTACAAGCAACTACAGCGGCAACAGCCAACAAATGCTGCAAGAAATACGGAACAGCTTACGGAACCTGTCTAAGCCCTCCGACCCACCTAGGGTGGACATAGCCGGAAAAATGCATGCAGAGGACCCAAGGCAACAGGGGCGTTGCAGTTACCACAAAAACCCTTATCACAAGGCCTTACAGGAGATCCGTGAATCCCTGATGCCTTTTGCCAATGAGACCAGCAACTCAGGCTTGTCCTCTGACATGAACAAGCACACAGCTCTGGAACCTCCGTTTGCTGGATTTGAGGAGGTGAGATGGATGTATATGTTTTGTAACCTAAAACGGGCTGTCAAGAAGGATTAGCTGGATCATCATTCTGGACAAAACTGACAGCTATTACACAGGGCATGTTGTTTATGGAATTATTTGAAATATTATAAGAATGCAAAGTGGAATGAGGATCATGTTTCAGTGCACAAAGATCATTTTAGCCTCTACTTCCTTCTTGATATGAACCTGTGTGTGCAATTCAGATACCGAGCAACATTGTAAGAAAGTGCAGTATTCTTCAATTGCAATTATTTTCAAGCATCAAAGGCTTTATTGTCCTATGTTAACAGTACTGTACTAATGAAGTCTGTTTCTTTGTCATGGTGATCTTGATGCCAAAAGGGACAAAAACAGATTGAAAAAATAGAATTACGATGCATTTATTTTTAATCCAATGATAATGCACATTAGTGAACATTACAGTAAATTTCTTGGTCTTAGCTGGATAAGCAGTCTTTGATTATAGGTTGTGGCTAAAAGATGGCATTTAAAATGGCAGTCAGGGATGAAAAGCAACAATGTAAGGAAGCATAAAGTTAGCAAATGGCAAGTGCATATTATAAGCAAAATATGCTTGAGAAAAGCAGAGAACGATCATGATATTAACATACTCGCAAGACAAAGGTGGACCAAACCAGGCAAAATAAGTCACAATACAGTGAAGAAACATGTCCATGAGTAGGCATGTAAACAGATGGGATGGTTGAAGAAAAAATTGGTGAGAGCAGAGGGTTGTGTTCACATATCTGACCTGTTTTTTCTTTCTTCTTTGTTAATAATCAAGTGTTATTTCTTGTTCGGTAACAGACAAACACCCGCAGTACAGGAGCAGCTGTGGACTACATGAGTAAGGTGACCTACCAGGACTCAATGAGGGAACAACTTGCCATCACCAACCCCAACACTACATGCCTGAAAGCCCCAGGTATATCAACAGAAACTACCTGACCTCATTCAGTCAGCCCCCATGTTTTTCTCAGTATTTGGGACATACCATTTAACAAAACTTGTGACAGTACATGTGAGTCACTCCACCTTGTGCTGTTAAAAGAAGCTGGGATTTCATCTGCTACTGTAGGCTTTGTAACGTGTGTGCGCGTGCGTGTGTGTGTTTGTGAGAGAGAGAGAGAATAAAAGGGGTGGCGTGGCTCATGATAAGAATGGTCCTCCCAGAACCAGAAGTTCCTGGTTTGATTCCTTAGGTCCTCGTCACCTTTTAGTGTTGTTGAGTAAGCCACTGAACACCTGACTTCTCCTAGGGTGCTGTCTAAGTGCCTGCCCATGGTTCATCCGTGATGGGTTAAAATGAAGAGAATAATTCCTGCATTATGCAATTTTAGGAATTGATTAATAATGATCTTGGCAGTATTTTTCCATCTGCTTTCTGTTGTTACCCAGAAAGCTTATATAAGTAATTATGAAGATCTTTGTAATAATTATAATAGGTAATTATGAAAATATTTCTTATTAGCATTTAGTTCAGTTTTTTTCCCCTTAAAAACTGACACAGAGAAACTCAACTGACCCTTGAATTGTGAAATTTTAATAAACAACGAAAAAGCCTTCATCTTTATTGAATTATTTTCCCTGCCAATGTTTTCCCTGCCACTGGAATTTTTGGATTTTACATGATCCAGTTGAGAATTTAAATTGTTTGCTACCTACTAATATTAGTAATTAGTATAAGATATTGGATGTTAGTGTATAAATTAAAAAAGAATACGGGCCTAAGACAAAGTGAAGGAACCAGTTCTCCCTTACTCTGTTCTAGCACTCTTCTCGATCTACACTGACAGTTCATATATGCCTTCAAATTTGATCTCAACTGCATCATTTATTGTTGTAGCACTGTCCTAGCTTGGTGACACATATAGATAAATAACACCTGCCAAAGTTCTAAAACCACTGTCCCAGGAGTTTCTGCTTTAGTTAGTGTCCAACAAACCTTCTATCATGACATGAACACTTGTGATACTCACAAGGTGAGAACAATAGGACTCACATGAGCAGTAATGATCTGAGTACAATGTAATGACATTTTTTGATGGCAGTGACAAGCCCCGTATCACAATGCAATACAGCATACTTATCTAGATAAATGACAGTCTGTAAACACGGCTCTGCAGTGGGAAACCCTCTTTCTCCATTTGCACATTTATCAATATTTCATCAACCAGAATGCAGTAAACATTTGTCAATTATTCTGCTACACTGTGACTGTCCATGCTGCTAAGTCAAATGAATTGTCTGTTCTGGACTAGATCTTTCTGCTGGTATACATGCAGCTAAACCTTTACATCATTACGTTTTCATTCACAACATTGTACTTTCACAAACAACATAGCATATCTCCAAAAAGCCTTGGAAATCAAAATTGTCCAGCTGATGAGTACAAGGAGGCACTAACTAATACAGCCCTATAAACTTTAGCTGTCCCACTTGTCATTCTTTCTGTTCTTTATTCTGCTGTTCAATCACATTGTGCCTCAAGTCGTTTTATTCTGCATTAAATGTGCAACATTTTTGCTTTCTTGATCAATTCCAGTGATCTGCCCTTAAACCTGTCGGAACCAAGGATTTGTCCATCTGAAAGTGTCCCTACTGTTAACAAAGCTGTTTGTATAATCTGAACAAATTGAAAACCTGTCGGCGTTTCTGTCACAATGCGGAAAGTGAATTAATTAATAATGATTATCTTTCTCTTTCTGTCCTCTGTTTGAATTTCCGATTAACTCAGGACATAATCAAACTGGACTGGATGAAGTTGCCACTTTTATGCACTTGAACATCAGTTACACACAGTTAAACTTCACCTAAAAATATTCTACAACATCAATTACACTGGACTCATTTATATGCAGGATAATCATTAACAAAAAAGTCTTTCCTTTTGTGAACATCCATTGAAATATATAGAAATTGCTTGATTTAAACTTATTAAGGGACTTTTTAATTTCATATGTTGCTTTATTCTTGATAAATAACAAGCATATTTTGTCTGTAGGTACTTCTCACATGCAGCAGCCAGTCCTGCGAAGGCCCAGCTGGACAGGCTCTAAGGAGTCTTTGGCTCCTCGACATGGTCCCCTTTTGGTGGAAGGGATAATATACCGCTCTGACAGCCCTGGGCCATCTCCTGCCTTCCCGCAGGGTCACCCTCCCAACAGCCAGAGGGTCAACCCTCCTCTGCCACCACAGGTGCGCAGCGTCACACCTCCTCCAAACCGTGGCCAATTGCCCTCTGGACCTTCGTGGGACAGCAACCCATCAACAAAGCGCTACTCGGGTAACATGGATTATCTTGTGCCTCGCATCTCTCCAGTACCTCAGGGTGCGTGGCCTGACGGGTATTCCGCTGCATCACCTCAGAATCAGCGTGGAATCAGTCCAGTTCCTGTGGGCCTTGCACCCATCATTATGCAAAGCACTGGGGGAACTAAGTTCACATTTCCACCTTGCTGGACTCAGAATGGCTCTCCCCAGGCAGACTACATGGCAGGAAGCAGCAGACAGCCTCCTCCCCCCTACCCTGTGAACCAGAGCAGTCGGCACAGCCCAACTGACCAGCAGATGCAGGGAGGAGGATCCGCATCCTCTCCATCATATGTCAGTGGGGGAAACATCCCTCCTTCGTTGATGGTTCCCAATCGGAACAGTCACAACCTGGACTTGTACAACTTAGGTGCTCCTCAGTCCAGGTCTCAGGCCCCTCTGAATCCCAACCAGTCCCAGACTTCATCTGGCAACAACAGCAATCAAGAGCTGTCCCCGTCATGGCAGCATAATGTGCCTGTTCGCTCCAATTCATTCAACAACCATCAGCTGAACAGCAGAACGGCACACTCGCCAAGCTCCCAGCCTTCTGCCACCACAGTCACTGCCATCACACAGGCTCCCATCCTGCAGCCTGTCAAAAGCATGCGTGTCCAGAAACCAGAACTACACACTGCAGTTGCTCCCACACACCCACCATGGATTCAACAGGCTACCCCACCTCCGTCTACCTCTGCTTACGCTGAACCCTCTGCCCCTGTTCCTCAGATTCCCATTGTAGCAGAAGTACCCAGCTATCAGGGTCCTCCTCCACCCTACCCTAAACACCTACTGCAGCAGCAAACTGCACCCTGTCCCCCAGCATATGACCCAGGGGCTAGTAAGCTTGGTTCAGGAAGAGAGGAGCCCAATGAGGAGGATGTTAGTGCCGGAGATAGTGCACGAGACAAGGCAGCAGAAAGCTCCGAGAGGGAAAAGAAACAAATCACAACCTCACCTGTTCCTGTGCGTCGGAACAAGAAAGATGAGGAGCGCAGAGGGGAATCTGGCCGAGTCGCTCTCTACTCCCCGCAGGCCTTCAAGTTCTTCATGGAGCAGCATGTGGAGAACATCCTAAAGAACCATCAGCAGCGCATTAGGAGGAGAAAACAGCTGGAAAGTGAAATGCAGAGGGTGAGAAATCCCGCTATGACCAAGGATTGACGGTGGTTATTTTCACCCACTGCTGTTCAGAATACCTCCTACTTCTCCAGAATAATCCCTTCCTCTCCTTCTACTTTGTTTTCACTGTATTTTGTCCTCGATTTCATGCTCACTCTGTTTTCTTAGCTCTTCTTTCTCTTCTTGCGTTCACTAACAGCTGATTTAAAAGGTAAAGGTATAACTGCTTCCCTGTGCCACAGAATAGGCCACACACATGCCACTGATTCAAATAAGACCTTGCTCAGAAATATGTTTGTATTTGAATGTGGCTGATGGAACTGCATGCCATTTTAATTTCTTCCATTGCACTCCTCTTCCCTGCTTGTGCATCTTTCTGTAGATACTGTGCAGGGCTGGGCAATGTATCTGTAACACATCTATATATTCTATTCTAGTTTTTAGATTTGTTCTTTTTAAGTAATCATATTCCTTGAAAGCTTGTCTCACAAATTTCGTGTTAATCTTGAAGTAATCCTCTTGTATATTGATCCCACAGAAAAAGGGCACCTTGATTGAGGCCTTTGTCTATATTGCCCAGTCCTAATGTTTGGGCTAAAAGTTTTTGCATCTTTGGTTTGTTTTGGTTGTTTTTTTTACTTTATTGATATTATTCACTATGCCAGTTGATCTCTCAAAACTGTGCCTGCGTGTGTGTTGATGTTGGTTAGTTTTACCTGTTGGCTCACTCAGGACTCTTTCCCTTGCTCAGGTTGGTCTTTCCTCAGAAGCTCAGGAACAGATGCGCATGATGCTCTGTCAGAAAGAGTCCAACTACATCCGGCTAAAGCGGGCCAAGATGGATAAGTCCATGTTCAAACGCATCAAGACCCTTGGTATCGGTGCTTTTGGTGAGGTGTGTTTGGCCCGAAAAGAGGACACGGGAGCTCTGTACGCTATGAAGACGCTCCGGAAGAAAGATGTCCTGCTGAGAAACCAGGTGGCCCACGTAAAGGCTGAGCGGGACATCCTGGCAGAGGCTGACAACGAGTGGGTGGTGCGACTGTACTACTCTTTCCAAGATAAGGACAACCTGTATTTTGTTATGGAGTACATCCCTGGAGGGGACATGATGAGTCTTCTCATCCGACTTGGTATCTTCAAAGAAGAGCTAGCTCAGTTCTACATCGCTGAGCTCACCTGTGCCGTCGAGAGTGTCCACAAGATGGGCTTCATCCACAGGGACATCAAACCAGACAACATCCTCATAGACCGGGATGGACACATAAAGCTGACTGACTTTGGCCTCTGCACTGGCTTCCGCTGGACACATGACTCCAAGTATTACCAGAGCGGTGGGTATCAGTCTTATTAAACAGTCAAGAGGGTTGTTATCAAGTTCCCACCTGCTTCTGCTCATCAGTTTCTCTCCCTACAGGATTAAGAACTAACAAAAGCTGGAGACGATTAAACTAAACTGGAATACCTGAAAAGGCCACTAGTTTGGTTTAATGTGTAATGGTCTGGCTACATGTATGTAGTGTAAATTCTGATTATGAATTAATCCCACAAACTTTTAAAAGTTCACAGTAATTGCATCAGTGTTTAAGAGTAAGGACTTTTGGAGTTTACTTGATAATTTGTTAGCCACTTGGCAATTTCAGACAAGATTTCACAATTTCAAAATTTCAAACCAGCTGCTCAAGTGTTCTTGGAAGTCCTCCAGTCCCACAGAAACTAAGTTCTCTGTTTTCATAGCAGTCACTGCTTCAGATGCTTATATTTCTTTCAAATGTTGAGAAATACCCCACATTTGTTTTTGTTGAAACCTGTGTTATGTAACAGAGGTGACCACCGTGCCCTCCACTGTCTCCTCAGGGGATCATGTGAGGCAGGACAGCATGGACTTCAGTAAGGAATGGGAGGATCCTGCTAATTGCCGCTGCACTGACCGCCTAAAGCCTCTTGAGAGGAGGAAGGCTCGGCAGCACCAGCGCTGTTTGGCCCACTCACTGGTGGGTACGCCCAACTACATCGCACCTGAAGTTCTGCTTCGAACAGGTATGTTGGTCCACTGCAGCTTTAGAACCAGGCCTTGTACCGTTCTGTTTTCCTTAGTGGCAGTTTCCATTCATTAACTTAAAAGTATGGGGACAAAGATGTTTTGAAAAATATGTGTATTTTGTGTCAAAACATTGTGAATGAAGTGATAATATTGCATGTTGTTTTTATAAACAGACCCAAACATGGAGTAACTTATTAACCAGACCTTGACGTACTGAATGAAAAATTAGTATCCCTGATGTTATATTATGTATTCAATTGTTTGCAGTATAAATTAGGTCTTCATCTGTCCCCAGGATACACCCAGCTCTGCGACTGGTGGAGCGTTGGCGTTATTTTGTATGAGATGGTTGTCGGGCAGCCTCCGTTCTTAGCCACCACACCCTTGGAGACACAGCTGAAGGTATGGGAGGTTCCTGTAGGCAGAAGTTGCAAAAATGCAGTTGATTGTGCATAACTGTTGTTTGTCTGTTGCAATCAGGTGATAAGCTGGAAGAGCAGACTGCACATTCCCCCACAGGCCAAGCTCAGCCCGGAGGCGTCAGACCTCATCGTGAAACTGTGCCGTGGCCCCGAGGACCGTCTCGGCAAGAACGGTGCTGATGAGATCAAGGCCCACCCTTTCTTCAATGCCATTGACTTCTCCAGTGACCTGCGCCAGCAGGTGGCGCCCTACATCCCCACCATCGCTCATTCCACAGACACCTCCAATTTTGACCCTGTGGATCCGGACAAGCTGTGGAGCAGTGACAGCGACGGTGACGACAACCTTAACGATACCCTCAACGGCTGGTTCCGCAATGGCAAGCACCCAGAACACGCTTTCTATGAGTTCACCTTCCGTCGCTTCTTTGACGACAACGGCCATCCATACAGCTGCCCCAAACCAATCGAGTATGAGGGCTACAACGAGGACGAGGCAGACTCTGAGGGCCCTGGGCAGGAAGCAAACAGTAACCAGGCTGCCCAGGGCCGAGACCTGGTCTACATCTAGTATCTCTCTCTTTCTCTTACATTGAGAGCCAGTGGAAGTTGTTTTTGCGTGAATGGGGTGTTGAGGTAATAGCCTTTTAAAATTGGGTTTCTATAGGAAATATTGGAAATAGGGGGGGAGGGGGAGGAGTCAGTACTCTGCAGTGCATACATCAGTTTGGTCAGTGTCCAGCAGATCAGCCTGTGTCTCATACCACTGAGTGAGCTTATAAAACTTGCTCTTATAGAAAATGCCTGAATAGTAAACAGAACAGCTTAGGGTCCAGAGCAGTAGCTTGGTCCGATGCCACAAGGAAATCAAGGCAACCAGAATTAGACCCAAAATCAGAACCCCCTCACCTCAACAACTCTTACAAAGCCCCCAAAAGCCCTAATTTATTTAAGACATTCTTCAGTGATGCTAGTGTGGACACTCAAGTGGGAATTTTTGTTGAATTACATTTTTTCTTAATTTATACTGCAATGTCTGTCAGAATATGGATTTAGTGATGAACCTTATAGAAATCTAGGGATAAATCACTCAATGCTGTGCCTTTTCAGTGATCTATTGTTATTTTTCACCAAATATAAAGAGGATTAATAATCAGACTGGCATTTTAAAATGAGTAGAAGTAACTGTTTGAATGGGATACAATAGCTTTTTGTTTTATTTTTCTAATTTATACCCATATTTATAAATTAAGCTGTATACATTTAATGTAAATATTTTTCTCTTCTGTCACTGATTTATTTTCATCTTTAGGGCAGGCCCTTGTCAGTCTCCACTGCTGCTGCCTTCTTTTGGTGTAGTTTCTCAGAAACACAATTTACTCAACACTAATTCACAGGACTCGCATTGAAGCAAATGCTTTTTCCTTTTTTTGTAACCTTTCGTTTCACTTCCATTCCAATTTCTTGCTAGTCTTTCAACCAAAGCACTACATAGGGGGGGTACGACTTTTTGGAGTACTTTTCATGGGCTGTAAGTTAGTCTGGCAGAGATGCCCTGTCATCCCAATGAACTCAATTTGGGTCTTGGGACATGGAGGCTTCAAACATCCGTTCATTCCTGTATTAAAGAAGCAGCTGTTGCACTTTGTATCTTGTGCATGTGTACGGAAAATAAGACTGGATCATAGGAGTTTCCATCATTTATTGGTATGACTTATAACCCTCTTTTTTTTGTCTAGGAAAGGTTTCTGAATGTCTTTAATGGTAACCACTGGCGTTCTGCACTGGTTTCATGTTGTGAGAATTATTTTTGTGTACATGAGCTGAGAGGTTGCATATGGGGAAGAGGGTGATGAATAAAGAATGTAAAGAACAAATATGTTTTACATGCAAACCAACCATGTAATATTGTCTTAAGCACTGTCTTATTGAAAAGCCGGTGCTGGCATTGTCTTGGGTCCTTCAGGGTTGATGTTCCTGGATTTGATACACAGCATTTTATATGAACAACTTTTAGATTCTTGATCAGTAAAGGTAACTTTGCAATATTCTCTCATGCTGATAAAGGTAACATTGAAATAAGAGTACTCGTTTTTACTAAAAATTGAAATGCTGGATTGGTATATTTTAGATTAAGTTGGGGCAATAAAATATATTTTTATTCTTTTCTTTTCGGCTTTTCCCTTCTGGGGTCGCCACAGTGAATCAACCTTCTCCATCTAATCCTATTCCCTGTATCCTCAGCTCTCACGCCAACTACCTTCATATCCTCTCTCTCATTACATCCATAAATCCTCTTCAGTCTTCCTCTAGTCCTCCTGCCTGGCATCTCCAATTCCAGCATCCCTCCTCTGTCCATGACCGAACCATCTCAGCCTGAGCAAAATATTTTTACATCATGCAATTATGACCACAGGTGTTGGTGCTGGTTATGAGCTTCTTTACATTGATCATTTTCCCACTTACTTTGATATACATTAAAAAGGGGGGGTTGTCTGTGGTTGAGGCTTAGATGTGTAGCAGACAACTAAAGCTAGTCTGTGCACATTTTTAATTAATACTGATATAATTGGTGCAAAGTTTTTACAATTTTTCTAAATAACTTGATTTCCCCATCGAGTCATCAGCATTTTAACCATTTGATGAGTCTGTTTTCATTTCCCTGTTGAGATTAATTTCAGTTACGGAGTTGCAGGGGCCTTCACGTCAACCAGGTTTTGGCAAACCTTCCTTCAGTGTTTTTGCTATTTTCACCTTATTTTTCATTTCAAAGCCTAACAGTTCCAATCTACTCAAACACTATGTGTAAAGGACTACAAATTAAAAGAAACATGGAACAAAATTGAACACATTAGATTTTCATCCCAGCAGAGGGTACCACACATTCACATATGCCAGTGATCCAGGATATGATGGTTTGGAAAAAAGAGTGAACATTAATTTTAATCTAATAAAAGACTTTAGTTGATTAATTTTTCTGCTTCTTCATCCAACTCCCCATCAGCAGTTCCTCAAAAAACCAACATACTTTGTCTGAATGTCACCAGCTGAAAAAAAGAAAATGTTAAGTCTAACTCAAAACTGTAAAGCAGTAATCGGAGACCATTTTACATAATATTTTCCTGACTGAGACGGATTTATTTTCAGGCTGTTGAACTGGTGCAGGCCCTGACTCATTTTTCCCCCAGTTTTACATTCCCAACCATAAATAATGAAAATGTTGAGTTTCCTGTACACTTGATTTTTGTATTCCAAATTTGATTTTAAAACTCTTGTTGTTGGATGTACTTGTTGTCAGTGGCTAAGAGTGTGACTAGTTAAGAACACATTTCGGCAATGCTATAACAGCATGTGGCAGGGGCTGGTTTCATTAAACATAATTATGGACTCTTTCAATATATTTACAACAGTAAGAAAGATTAAAACAGACAGCAGCACACACTTGACTAGTGACTTACTGCATTTAGTCTTCAAATCTTGGTTCGAGGCTTTGCCCTAAACTCAATACAGTGTGACTGACTTCCAGACCCCCAACTCAGATAAAATTCTAAATATCAGAGTATATTTACATGATTCTGAGAATTGAGATCTGATCTATTATGAAGTTGCATAACGCGAGCAGAATCACTCTCCCACTTGGTTTCAACATTGAGAACAAAACTGTGCAGCAATTTCACCATAAACAGTGTTAAAACTTTTTGCCAGGGGTAACATTTGTGATGAACAGATTTGTGTTTCTGTTGATCTTAATCCAAAGCTTCTATGTTTTCACCATATAATTTGGAAACCCCAGCCTCTGAACCTCCAGCAGTGCTGCTTCAAGACTGCTCAGAATTCATGGACTGGGAGACGACAACATTTATGAAGGAAACACAATTGGGGAGTTAGAGGGGTGAAAAGTAAGAGTCATAACATGCACCGGGATACTGCAGTGCTTAACAGTTAGCAAGCACGATCACTTGACCTACTGAAGCATTATGCTGGTTAAAAAATGAAGTTTCACTTTAAATCGTGCTGCAACTAGGGACAAAAAAATTGTCGAAGCCACCACAGCTTATTCATTTTAGAACTCAAAGGCAGAGGAAAAACTTGCTTTCACAGGCTGACATAAATTTTGACAAAAAGCAGCATTGAGGACAAACCACTTAACTTAAACAAGCTATTTTTAATGGATCTGCAAAATTGTTTGAATTTCCAAAGAGAACTCCGGTACCTCCCTCCAACAGTTACCCAGTGGCATACTTTACACAACAATACAGAAACACTTCCAACCCAAAGAAATCTGCATGCAGGAAAAAAAACAGACAAATTAACCCCATATAGGGAAAATGAAACATAAAATAAATCATACAGACAAAAAGAAAGCATCAATAAACAGGACATATAATGCCGTTCTCTTGGCTAGAGGAGAAATTCAAACGCTTCTGCTTCTGTTTGGCTCTGCAATGAGAGTGCAAACGGACAAAATATTAAACTGTAATTTCATTGGGTGGATGTGGCTCCGCCCACCACACAGCCCCGCCCCCTGTCTTCCATATAAGGCACAGGACAAAATAAACCCCCACATACAAAAGGAGCTAGCCACGCCTTAGTCAGTTGTAAATTGTAAATGTTCAAATACGGTTAGACAACAGAAACTTCACTGAGTGTACAAAATGTTTATCTTAAATTTTGCCTTTTTTTAATTTTATTTTGACTTCTTCTGACTGAAAGGTGAGTGTTGTGGGTGGGAAGTTGGGTGTAGTCGTCCAAACAAGTGATCTCAGGCAAAGGAAATACTAAAAATATGAGCTTGTCTTTTCACACCATTTTTTTTCTTTTTTACAATTTTTAAAACAAATGACAAGAAAAATGAATGGTTTCCTGTTTTTCTTCAGAAATGAAAAAAACAAAACTCATCAGATGGAGGGTGGAAGAATATGGGGTGTGGGGAGGTTAGATGAGTGAAATGGTTTATTGTTTTACTGTGATAGTGTCAGTGTGCAAGAAAACAGATGATATAGGTTAGAGGGAGAGAATTAAAGTTAGCAGTTAAGAGAGAATTTGTGTGTGTGTGTATGTGTGTGTGTGTGTGTGTGTGTGTGTGTGTGTGTACGTTCGTGTCTGTGTGAGTGCGAATGTGCATTAGTGTGCTGTGTTCAACTGCAGCACTTGCTCTTCCAGCCTGTGACTCCGCCTCCACTGCTGATGTCGACATTTTCACTGTTTGGCTCTTTTACAGGCGTCTGTTGGGGCAGAATACAAACAAGACAAAATATACACACTCATCTTTAGTCTCTCGCTCTCCCTCTCTCGCTCTGATGCGAGTTTAATAACTACATCATCCTACTGAAGAAGATTGGTATAGATTTTTCAAAATAAGCACATGAACACAGATCATTTGTTTAAATGTTTAAAGCGGTCATCAGAGAAACAGCCTGTTGTACACAGGAAGTTTGGTTGCTGTACATATCTTAAAATCCTGACATGATACTGGGCAGTAAGTGCCATTACGATGACCTTGACAACAATACAGTGCAGTAGAAGCTGGGACTACATGATGCTAATGTAGCCTTTACCCACTTGCTAATGTGAATTGAGCAGGATAGGCACAAGCGTAAGCTCTAGCTTGTTAAGACTCTTTACAATTTTGTCCTGGTGGGGTTATTTGTTAGTAGAGTGATATGAAGCCGTTTTTTTCTGCCAACCATTCTGATCGATGTCAAAAGAGGAGACATACCTTTCTGAGAATGTCTTCTGCTAACGTGAGGAAAGCCTTCTCAATGTTGATGTTGGCCTTAGCACTTGTCTCAAAAAACCTAATGCCATGCTCCCTTGCAATCTGTGGAGGAACAGGGAGGTTAGGGGAGGTTCACACCAAAAATAAAGCCGCTGATCTTCTGTGACGAGCAGATTGAGTGTCACTGGGATACCCTCAGCACAAAACACATTCACACTCGACATTCTAGCTATGTAAGACTGTGTGTGTGTGTGTGTGTGTGTGTGTGTGTGTGTGTGTAAGCAGATATGTATCTGATGTAGCTAAATCTGCAGACTGACTAGTCATTGCTGGTTCTTTGGTACTATGAGCCAGAGCTCACACAGGCACAGCACTCTCAGGGGGCTTTTCAGCACTTGATCTCCATTCGGCCTGAAATCTAGCCCACTCTGTTTGAAATGACCTCCAGTGACATCAGCTTCACAGGAAGTGAGGTCACCATAGAATAATAATCTCTCGCTTCTATTTGTCTGAAGCTCATTGATCTCCATTACGAATTTATTTTGTGAGGAATCAATAAATAGAAATTTTGCTTACAGTATTTCTTCATGAAAACATGTCATGAAATTTGGGCCAATGTTTGGTTTCAGGGCGGCACGATGGTTAGTGCTTCTGTCTCACCGCATGAGGAACCCTGGTTCGATTCCAACAGGGGAGCTTTTTGTGTGTAGTTTGCATGTTGTCCCTGTGTCTGCACCTGTGTTTCCTCTGGTTCGCCGGAGAACCTCAGAACAGGTGAATTGGAAAAATTGCCCAGATGTGTGAATGAGAAAGTGAATGGATGTCTGTCTCTATATGCGGCCCCGCGATTAACTGGCGACCAGTCCAGGGTGTATCCCGTCTGTTGCCCAATGGGAGTAGGGAAAGGCTCTCGCACCCCCTTCGAACCCTATATAGGATAAGCATTAGATAATGCATGGATGGATGTTTGGTTTCATTTTGGAATCCTACTAAAAGTCCTTCATATAGTTGATTCACTCTACACTCGAGTACATCGAGGGTTTCCCCTTTGTCAAAGCAACCCATGCAAATGTCTCTCAGCGAAGACTCTACCAGGAAATCATCATCCACAGCTCAAAGACAAGTCACAGTTTAACTACTGGGTAACAATGGCAACTGCCTGCCCTCACAGTCAACAACTTAAGCGGAGACCTTGATTTTCTCAGAGTTTAGTTGTGGGGCAAACCTTGAATACAGTGGTGTCAAGCTTAACTTCACACAATATAACATGCATCTTATTTTCTTTGACAACTACTACACATGCAGTCTTGTATAGTACTCATAAAGATGTTATCTTGGTGAATCTTGGTTCAGTCGAGTCCAAAAAGCAAAAATTTGTTTTTACATACATGAAATAATTGTGTTTGAGTTATTAATCTTTTGTTACAGTCCATTGGCTGTGCATAAAAGGAATGAGAGGTGTGAGCTTATTTCATTGTTTTGATTCAAATCAAAACTTTTAAAATGAAAAAAAGTGGTCTATTTTCATTTCAACGTTGTTTGATAACCTCAGTGTTGCTACAGTTCAGTGAATGCAGATGTTTTAAAAAAAAATATATACATTTGTTTGACATACATGCAACGTAAGTGAAGTTGGCTATAAATTTTTACCTGCTCTCCCTTGGCTTTTGGGACAACCCGCTTGTCTTCCATGTCACACTTGTTGCCTAGCAACATCCTCTCAACATCCTCATTTGCATGCTGGGGAAAGAAATTGAGTAAAGTGGGGTTTTCATTCTTGGCCCATCAAATAGACAGTCTGGTTACTGAATAGTTATGGAATAACAGAATCACAGAACTCACCCAGTTTAGACAAAAAAAACCTTATATCATTTCTTGAGCTGAAGATTAAAATCAATTTCAAAATTGTTTCTGGCTTCTATATTCTAATCTTGAACTGAGTGTGAACCGTCACTGTGCTCTTGAACCAAGACATACAGAAATATGGAAGAAACTGTAACCCGCTTCATTGCGACTCACCAAAGTAAGAAATCTATTGTTTTTATCTGGAATGAAACAGAATGATTTATCCAACTGACATGCATTTGGAGAAATAAAACTTCAGGTTTCACTAATTGTTATTTGTGCTCAGTTAAAATCTTTGGCTGTGTGAGCAGCCTGACTTCACTCTGACCCTGTAAAATCAACGCACGGACACAACATCATGTTTCACATTGTCCTTCGGTACCCAACTATGCTACTAGCCTACACCAACAGAAGAGTCAATCCCTCCAGGGACTGTTAAACTGTTAAGACTGCCTGTAACAGGTAAGATGCTATGTCAGGCTATCAAATCTCCCAACTCACAAAAGTTGAAAACTAAATGAAAAATAATTTCACTTTCACTGGTTGTCGAAGTAGTTCAGAGGCGAGTGGCCCTATTCCCAGTTATCTCTAAGCTGTGAATACAAAACAGTCCACTGCCCAATTTGTGTAGGAGGAAGTAAATTTCAAGTCTGGCAAAGAAGTAGGGAACTGGAAAAAAGAATACTGATGTTGAAACATAGTCAAGTCAATAATTTGGATAAACTAATTCTGGACAGAAGCTGTATGATGCTACTTGAGTCTCACCTCATCAATGTTACGCAGCCACTTGCTGATGTTTTCAAAGCTCTTTGCGTTGGTGATGTCATATACCAGCATGATGCCCATGGCTCCTCTGTAGTAGGAAGTGGTGATGGTGTGGAACCGCTCTTGGCCTGCTGTATCCCTGAAGCCGTACAGAAAAACAAGGCTATCATTTTCATTCCTTCTGCTCAAAAGTCTATAAACTTTACTGGACTGCCCATCATTCATTTATGGTTAACTCTCCGAGGTGAAGACAAATTCCAGAAGCAATCTGACTGGACATGAGCTGAGGAAAAACAATCTGATGGACAGTATCACATTAAAAATGATGGTCTGGGTTAAATAACAAAGGACAGGCAGCAAAGGACAGACAGCAAGCCAAGTGATTACAACTACCTCAGGTACATTCCCTCATCCATCTGATTAGATTGCAGTGCACTGAAATTAGCGACTTGATAAGTTTTTTTTAAAGATATTGATTGGCAGAAAAGAGTAAGAATTCTCTGCTCCAGGATTTTTTTTAAACCTTTTTATGAGGCTAGTGCTGATATATTGCTAGTTAAGATCTGGATATTAATACGTGAGTGACTAAGCAGAATTATTTATATTAAAATAAATCATAAAAATATCAAGTGACAATTTAGGCAGCACATCAATCTGTATCAGTGATGCTCTTAAGTTCAACAGGCTTTGTGGGTTACCAGGGCAGAGACCCCCTAACTTCTCCCACCAAGGCTATACAGTGGGGTAAGTTGGGTTTTTTGTAATGTAATATTGTCAAATACTCCTTCTGAATTAATCAGATGCTTATTTCGGAAACTGTGGTGTGCAGTTTGCTGTGAGTCTTTCTTCCTCTGTCCGGTACCAAAAGGATTACTTAGGACAATATGGAAAATATGACTGAGTGCAACAATAGAACGCAGGCTGCATCTTCATGTTGTCTACCCCCAAGCTTCCACAAATGATTTCAAATTTGTAATACTGAATACCCGCTCACCGAATTGTAATGACTCCAGATTATTCTTTTATCTCTATTGCACATGTTGATGTAAAAAAACAAAAACACACACAAAAAAAAACAAAAAAACGGATCCATTCCATAATGGACCACTCAGCAAGAATCAAATTGCTTGTGAATCTAGGGAGATCATTGAGTTTGCGTGACATGATTCGTCATTATTCAACATACTCAACAGCTATAGTAAGCATAGCACAAGCAAAAGAAGAAAGGGGGTGGAGGAAGCAAATATATTAACTATAGGATACCAGATAAGAGATAAAGAAGAAAAGGAAGGAACGATGTAGGTGAGTACAGCAAGCATGGTTTCTGAAGCAATAATTATCAAACAAGCTGAATCAATAGTCGCAACATGACCTCAACATTTGAGCTTGTCATGATATTCAAAGATCAGTAGTCCCCCCCAAAAACCTAAATTTTACTTTCTCATTGAATTTGAAATAGTGGCTTGAACCTGAACCAAGTTCTTGTCTAATGTCCAGACTCAAAGATTATTGGCATGTCCAGGGCCCCGCAGCTTCAGGTCTTCTTCTTCAGCAGTTTTGGAGAGTAATGACATGTCTAATGTCCCCCATACATAAAGACTTTAAAACTAACACTTTTTTAGAGTTTTACAAGGGCTGTGAATCTTACATCTAAAGACCTTGAAAAAACTACAACTAGATTCTTCCTGGGTTTGCTGTCTGCTCTTTCAGTCCATCGCTTTTCCTTCTCCAATTGGCCGTGATATGCTGGAAAATTGACATCGCACAATCTGGGCTGTTCTGCCCACAGCTTCATCAACTCCTCTTTCTTGACGGTCCATACTGATCGGGATGTCCTTAACCATTTCCATTCAGCCGTACCACCAACAAATAACGTCTCTGCCATCAATGTCATTCCGTCAATTCTTTGTCTACCAGGTTTCCTTTCTCCAGTTTCATTGGAGCTCATCTATTGGTTGTTAATTGTGTTGCATTACCGTAAAGACTGAAAGACTTGCAATATCAAACATATTTGATATTGTAAGCCCAAGACTTGGAAAAGACTGAACTAAGACTGGAAGATTTCCACATTACACTTCACGACCAAGATGTAGGGAGCGCACTGCGACTCCAGTAAGACTCGTATGATTTTCTTCCGACTTTCAGTTTTAAGTCTGCGACTATGAAAATCGTAAGGTGTGAGCCCAGCATAAGGCAGGGGGGTGCAAAGGTAGCTGAATCTGCTTGTGATCTCTCCTTCTTTGAATGTGAAGTAGTAAGTATAAATCTGCACAAACCCACGGGGCAGTCATATCATGCTTTAGGACCATGTAATCAGCATTCAAAATGCCCTATACAGCTATATACTTGGTCATGTGATTTGAAGTCTAACACGCAATATAATAAAATCTCACTGCTGGGTGTCAGCTGAATGAAGAAAATGTTAAAATCCAATATTTTGGATTCGAGATGATAAAATCAGTTGTTTCTAGTTGGGGAAATGTGGCGAGTGTGAGCTTTAATGATGCTTGTTATAAAAAAAGAGACTCACCATATCTGTAGTTTTATCTTCTTTCCTTGCAATTCAACGGTTTTGATCTTGAAGTCTATTCCTGAAAGACGACAAACACACAAATGAGCATTTATGATTCACACATCATAAAGGGTCATAGGGCCATAAAGAGCTTAAGGTGATAAGATACACTGATGGCACCCACACTGGAGCAGACTAGGCCAAAGAAAGTGTTCTCGTAGAGGGAAAAGGAAAGTGATTGACACTGGTTTCCATCCATCGTTCATCTACCTCTTTCCCTGCACTTAGGGTCCCGGTCATATCATAAGGCGAGAGGCAAGGCACACCCTGAACCAGTCACCAGTCAATCACAGGGCCACATATATAGACAGACAACCTTTCATTCTTTAATTCACACGTCTGGACAATCTTTCAATCCATCATCTACTGCTTATCCTACTTAGGGTCACAGGGGATGCTGGAGCCTATCCCAGCTGCCATTTGGCGAAAGGAAGGGTCCAATCACTGGGCCATGTATATAGACAGACAACCATTCACTCATATGGGCAATTTTTCCAACTTAACTGCTGCATGTTTTTGGACTGGACGCAGACACGGGGAGATGCAAACTACACCCTTTGGGAATCGAACCAGGGTCTTTCGTGCTGAGAGGCGGAAGCGGTAACCACTCAACATTGTGCCGCAGGTTTCCATCACAGAATAACTTTTATCTCTTCTCAATTGTAGACTTTGAACCAAGAAGAGAGCATTAGAATCATGAGCTGACCCACTGTGGCCATGTGGGCAAAAAAACACAACAATGGCTACAGAGAGTAATTAGGTAAACCTGACAGAGTGTACTCCAGTTGAAATGAAAAAAAAAAGTTGAGATTCCATCATGTGAAGTGAAAGCTATAGAGCACTGGAGAAAAGAATGAATAAAAGAAAAAAAAAATGACTTCAGTGGGCCACATTATTCGGAATTGCTCTGTTCTGACAGATCCAGTTTGGTTTTGGAAATCAAATGTGTAATATCTTCCACTGTAAAAAAAATAAGCCAGTCACTGTGATAGTGTAGGAGAGTGTTGGTGCCCAGGGAAGAGGCAATTTGTACTTCTGTGAAAGCACGCTGAATCCAGAAAGGAACACAGGAGGTTCTACCTTTTTTAAAGGGACTCCTGCCACCTCTAGCAAGACAAACCCAGGAAACTTCCTGAATGTTTTAAATGGTCTCCACTTATATAGCGCTTTAGTCACCTTGCAGTTTAGAAGTGCTTTACACTTGATTAAATTCACCCATTCACAAACCCTGATGGCAACAGAGCCTCTAACCACTGGGAACAACTGCAGATTCAGTGTCAGCCCAAGGGCACTTTGACATTCAGGAAGGAGTCAGAAATCAAACCATCAACCATCCAATTGGAGGAACACCCACTCTACTAACTGTGCCCTTGCAGCCCTACAGTATGTTAACAGTTTAGCATTTTTGCAAGACTGCTAGACTGGCCTGCCATCAGTCCAGTAGGTCTCACAATGAAAATGCATGTCACTTTATGAGGTGAAAATACAGCGTGACCTAAGACTGTTTCTATGATTCTTGACACATCAAGAATGTAAAGGAAAGAATTCAACTTTCAAAGTTTCAACAATTGGTGTTGTCAAATGACAAGCCATGCAACACAATGATAAACATGGCCTGGAACAGATGTCAGGCATCAAATTTAAAACTGGCATATATTAACAAAAAATGACTTAGATAATCAGTTTTTATAATCACATGTTTTATGTTGGTTCTATTGTGTGTGTCTGTGTGTGTGTGTGTATATACATACGTATATACGTATACGTATATACGTATATACATACGTATATACATATATACGTATATACGTATATACATATACGTATATACGTATATACATACGTATATACATATATACGTATATACGTATATACATACGTATATACGTATATACGTATATACGTATATACATATATACGTATATACGTATATACATACGTATATACGTATACGTATACGTATATACATATATACGTATATACGTATATACATACGTATATACGTATACGTATACGTATATACGTATATACATATACGTATATACATATACGTATATGTACATACGTATATACGTATATACATATATACATATATATGTATATATATATACGTATGTACATACGTATATACATATATATGTATATATATACGTATGTACATACGTATATACATATATATGTATATATACACGTATGTATATATATACATACATATGTGTATATATATATACACATATGTATATATATATATATATATATACACATATGTATATATACATATGTGTATATACACATATGTATATATATACATATATATATACACATATGTATATATACACACATATATATATATATATACACATATATATATATACACACATATATATATATATATACACATATATATATATACACACATATATATATATACACACATATATATACGATCATTGCAAATTGTTTTTCCTATACCAGGAGAGCTATCAAGACTTCATGAGCTTGAAGTTGTAGAATATATCAATATATCTGAATTGTACAGACACTAAAGATTTTCCTATATGTTGACATTTTTTCCCCGACTTCAACCCTGCAATACTACCTCCATGGTCTGTAGTTCTAAGTCCTCTCATCCAAGATTAAATTGACGGTTCCCGACATGTGCATTGTTCCTGTCCAGTCTTACAACTTCAGTTCACACCCATTTGATTTCAACTTTTCATGTGAATTTCATGCAAATACAAATCATCAATGGAAAGCATTTGGCTAAAGCACATGTTTGGAAGCTTCCTCTAGCATCAAAGCGTACACCATTTTTCCTAAGTTCGAAAACACTGCTGGTGAGCACTTCCTAAACAGAAGGATGACAATTGCTGCCCTCAGTATAATAGATTGATTGGTCAGTCAGTGCTGTATTCTCATTACAATATCAATGTCTTTTACAAACTCATTTTTATTTTTGTGTCTCTCTGAAATGTTAAAAGACTTGAATGTAAATCCTCATTGTTATCTGGTAGGACTCCTGTTGAGACCTTGAAATGGTGTACATAACTTTTAAAACCACTAGTCACAAAGCAATGACTCCATTGCTCCTCTGGTTTTGGAGAAGATTTGCTGGCCTCTCTCTACTTAAGCATCATCTCTTGTCTTCCTTTATACAACTGAAACAGAATCCGTACTTGTGCTTATATGAAGACGTTGTGCATGTGGAAGGGTAGTGTGTTCTTCTGAGATTGCACTCATCGGTTCTGAGACAGAGATGCACAGCGACTTCTCAAAATACTCCTACTGGAAGCCCCCTTCTCTTCATCCTTTTTTTCTAATCCTCTGAATAGCTCCCTGCACTTGTGTATTCAAGGTTTTAATATCTATAGTGCTGAATGTGCATAATATTTTTGATTTGAAATGTCTTCCATAACTCGTGAATTCTACATGGAAACTGTCAATAGCAGGCAACACTGAAATCTACAGGGAAGGCACTGTTCTTGTGGGATTGAAATGCAAGACCGCCATAAACTTTCTATTTAATACATCCAATTCAGTGTATCTAAAGTGTATCTAATGATTTACGAAACCCTATCGCCCTTTATTTACACACACACACACACACACACACACACACACACACACACACACACACACACACACACACACACACACACACACACACACACACACACACACGTGTGTATCATGTGTGTCATGATACAAAAACATTTTGAGGACATAATATTTTCAAAATGACAAATGCATTGAGGTAAAGTTGTGTAGGAGTCTTGTTTTTGTGCACTTTGGTAACACATCCGCCCTGTTTATCTCCTCCCTACTGACCAAAGAGATCATTCAGGACTCCACCATCTTCCCAGCTACAGTGTGAACGCAGATACTAATTGAGTTATTTCAAGCAACCTGAGAGGTAGTGCACTAAATAGTGCCACCCAGTCATCCCTAAAATTTAGTGCAGGGTTTCTGCAGGTATCAGCTAATCTAATTGAATGCTTTAACGTGCCCTTCTTAATGTCACTAAACAAATGTAATCCGTGTCCAACTGCAGATACAATTATTTATTAATTATAATAATAATTATTGATTAGCATTAATTATGGCAATCCGGAATAGATTTTGCACAGTAGCAGATATGTACATATGACATTCCGAGTGATAATGGACCTAAGTAGTCACATGAATTTTACTTTGTGTATTATAATTAATGCATTATATATCTTCGTTTGTTTCCCTTTTGCTGCACCTCCGGTGTTGTAACCTCTTGCACCGTCAGAATACCTGCTGTAAGCAATAGCCAATTAAAGGGTTCCACTTGCCAATCATCACACTTTTCCAATCTAAATGATTAAATGTTTATATAGCCTGATCAAAATAAATTGCGAATCACAAGGTTTTTCCCATCTAGTGTATTTACATTTTTAATTCCTCCAGACATGGAATTTAATTGTTTTTAATGCTATTTAAGGCCTTAATTTTGGCAAAATATATTTAATGACTTTTCATGCTTTTTCCATGACCTGCAGAAACCCTGCAGTAATTACAGATGCTCTAGTACAATCTCAGATATTAAAACCAAAGCTGAGTGGCAAAGTACTGTTTTAGCTGACTATAATCAGCACCATGTGATGGTAAAAACCCATGAAAGAGGAAATAATGGAAGAGAAAACCCATGGGTGGAAATAAAAGGTGTGATTTATTGAAATATGGCATCGTGTACAGGATGTAGAGATTAAAATTTTTTTTGTAAAAGACTGATATCATGACTCATGAATACCCCTTTCACTATTCAAGTCAAGATTATGCTCTTTATTGGAATATGTAGTTAATTGTATTCATTGTGGCCCAAGGTGGAGGGAATGGACAACATTTATGTTCATCTGCACTGTAGATAATAAATTCAAGTTGTAATAAACTGCAGCTCCTCTGGCGCAACTTGTGGCTGAGCTGTGTACATTTGGAGAGACCATAATTTGTGCTTCCCTAACATAGTACGATTTCCTCCTCACCTTAATCCAGGAAAATCACTGATACAACCTTGACAGTTGAAAGACACCTCAGTCAAAAAATGATCAGCATCACACACCTTCAGTTAAACTTCTGTTCAGTGGTCAACTAACTTTAGAAAAGCCCATAATCAACAATGTGATTGCTCAATGTCAAAACATTTTTGTGACATGGAATAAGAATTCAGGGGGAAGTGTAAAACATTTCAGGAGATCAAAAGACTTAATGAACCAATACATTCTCATGATGGAGGCAGTGTTTTCAAATGGTAGCAACATTCCCACTGAGTGATCTGATGGCATCGAATACAGGTACTGTATAAACATACCAAACATAAGTTGGAAGACACAGATGTCGGACTACTAGGATTTATAAAGCAAAAAAACAAGTTTGTACTCGTTCCCCCTTTGGCTAATTTTTGTAATGATAAACTAAATTGATGAAATGTTGGTCCATTCGAATTGTAAATCTGTACATTTCACACAAATGTGGAGCAAATGATTTCTTTATATCACATTAGACATTTTATGCAGAAGTAACCCTACCCTCAATCTGCACAGCAATGATGCATGCAGAGATGTATTTTAAATAGCAGGTGAAAAGTCACCCAACTATAGCTGCCTATTGTGATCAAATTATCCAGGACACCTTCTGAAAGCTAAGAGGGCAGGCTCAAGGCTTCAATTCAGGTGATCCACCAGGGACTTAAGGTCTCAAGAGAAAAAATAAAAAATAAAAAAAATAAAAAATCACTTTGGCCCATACCACTTCAATGCTGCTGCTACTACTATTTACCATTTTCTATGGCCATATCAGTCAACGGCCCTTAGATTTGCCATCACTTTGATACTGTCCCAGCTAGTTGGACAACACTGCAACATATTTGCACAATTTTTTTTTAGCTTTGCATTCAGGAGTGATGTACAATGGTCTTCACCTGACCTCATAAAAATACCTGGAAATCGGTTAGCTCAATTACTGATATACTGGCAGTACATTACAAAGACAGCTCTATGTGGCTATACAGAATAACGAGTACCTTAATTTAATCACCCTACAACAACACCAAGGGAATGCTTCCATATAGGGTTGCAATGTAGTTTGACACATAATTTGGGTTTGTTTCTCCAATAGACAATTAAAGTTAGCAACACTACATTAAGGTAATTAAACAACTCCAGTTCATACAGGTAACATCCGAGTGCCACCAGTACCATATTGATGCCATAAACAATGCAACTCTGACATATCATATTACACCTTTCCAAAGACGCTTATTAAGAATTAGATATGGAATCACAGACAGTACTTCCACTTAATGACTTCACAGCTGACAATACATGACAACTTCTAAAGTGTTTGGATTCCACACTCCTTACAAAAACGAAGAGGTCCACCATGCTTGCCCTTTTTGAGTGCAAAGGTTCCCCCTTCACAGCTTGGAACTTAAAAAAATACAAGTGGAAGAAGTCATGCAACACATAATAGGGTTTGGAGATAGTGATGAGAGGGATGAAATGTATACTGCGGCTTAGGGACAAACTGAATGGATAATTGTTATTGAAGCAATGCTTATTAAGGAAGAATGGTGCGTAAAGATTGTAGTAACAGAAGAAAAACTGGTCCTGATTTTTTTTTTTTTTTTTTTTTTTTTTTAAAACAGGAGTTGACAGTTGGGGAGAGGAGAAAGCTGAACAAGACTAAATTAATTTCAACTGCAGTTACATAAAAACAATACCATGTCACAGAAAATGTGATTTGTAAGCTTGTATGTAAGGCTTTTCCTGCAAAGATTTACAAGGTTGAAATCTCTGTCGAATTTCATGCCACCCCAGCTTTACAGAGAATTATATCAATGATCCCGCCAGTCAGAACTCAGGACTACAAAACATCTTGCATCACACTGCCAGTCACAAACATGCATTGAAACTGCTAACCCCCTGAAGGAGTTATAATAAATATCCGGGTTATGTTCAGCATCTAATAACTGCTTGTTTAGCCCTTGAATTAACAAGCAATAACTAGTTCTCTAGTTGTTGGGGCTTGTCATTTGGAACCACAAACACTGGTATTATAGACTTGGTGGGTTTCTTTGTAATGCTACAATTGATTACAATTATAATTGTTCGTATGAATTCATTGCAAGAAAATACAAAAAGGAAGAAGTAGCTGGAAAGTAGTGGCATCCTTCATGACCTTACATTTCCTGTCCTAACGATAGGATGTGGAGATTCACATTTCTGAAACATAATTTAGAATTGGACGAATATCCAGGTCTGTATTGGAATAATAGAAAATACAATGTATTCTATGAGGCTATGTACTGAAGGTAAGCCTTAGAAGACATGTATGTTCATCTACACTGCAAGAGACAACTGACAACATAGAACTTCTTTTCAAGTTATCCAGGACCATTTTCTGTCTGTAAATGTTTTAAATTAAAAATGGTAATTTTCAGGCATACTGGAATTTTCAAATAAAATGTCTTGAGCTACTCAAAGACTTGTGCACACATGTAGATCTGACAACGCCGATATTGTTTTTCTTGTTTTGTGTTACAAAAAACAGCGTGACATCAGTTTCTACTATATGAGACAGCTTTGTGAAGAGGTTGATTGACATCACGTACCAGTATGCTTCCCCTATGTGACATCATAGCTTCCCCTTTTACATCTGGGGTGTGGACGCTTAGCGAACCAGACACGGGTGAACAGATATTTCAAATTACACATGAATAACCACCTTTATAATGTATTATTTGAAGTAAGAAGTACATGCACACGTCTGTCCCTAGCACGATAAGGAACGCCGGCACACATATTTACTTTTTCATTTAGCGGTAAAAATTCTAAAGATAAGCATCAAGGAATAGGCTGGTTTCAGAGCATAATATAAAACAAATTTTAGAGATGATCGCAATATGTGGCCCGATTAATTCAGTATTCGCTGAACAACAGAAAGGCCATGTAACTTTCAAGCTGCAACACGCATTTTGACCGCGTTAGCTTGCTACAATCATACATGACAACATTTCGACCGGCAGCTAAACTGTTTCCCCTTGGCTCAAATGGCTTGCAAAACCAAAACAAAATTCGTGTCAGGTTATCACAGTCGCCGTAAGTTGTCATAAACGCTGGATATAAGTGAAGATGAAGTTGCACAAACTAACTCCTAGGGCTAACCTGAACAGGCCTAGAAACGCTGCGAGCGTCAGCGCATGCTGATAGCATACTGGCTAACAATATAGGTCTTGTCTTCCATTTCCAGCTACATGGAATAGTCGGATGACTCGCAGCTGTCAAACTCAGTGCCGCTGCGGCTTTAACAATAACAGACACCCGTAAAAATGACACAACTCAACCAAAACGGAGCATGGCTTACCTATAGTGGAGATGAAGGTTGTGTTAAAGGCGTCGTCAGAGAATCGGAACAGCACACAGGTTTTCCCCACGCCCGAGTCCCCAATCAGAAGCAGCTTGAACAGCAAGTCGTACGTCTTCTTAGCCATTGGAAAACGGCGTATTTACCCAGAGATACAAAAAAAACAGATCGCCTTGCACGCCTAAGAGAAGTGTAAAGCCAGACCTCGATCCAACCTGACAAACTCCCCCGCTTTTCTTAACAGAGTACAATCTGGGATTTGTTGATTAGCTATAGCAAGCTACTTGGCGTAAATAAACCCAAAATAACGTTCCCAAAGACGTGTCTGGGGAGCTTTGATGTCTAAGCCCGACTGTTTTCCACTTGCAGCATGAGAACAGAAAGTAGAAATAGGATGTCCTTCCGTGCGACTCCTCTTTTCCACTCTTTCTTTTCTCCCTCACAGTCGGGACAAAATGGCTCCTCTCTCTATCCAGACTCACCCCGTCTTCATACTAACGGCTAGCTAATTCAAATTCTCGGCACACCCCGTCATTCGAGTGCCCGATCACAAGCTCGTCCGTGAACACTTACAATAAAAGCCAATGTGTAAAGTGAGTCTGAATTTCTATCAGTTCAAAGTTCCTGAGCTTTAATCGAAGGATATTCGGATTGAAATATAGACGACCACCGCCGTCTTCATATGGGAGCCACCACGGCGACACCCTAAGCTAACTGGTACGTTGTCTCAGGCCGCCTCTTCTGTCAAAATATACCTCTGTAATTGGTCGAGGTATATGTCACTTCGTGAAGTACCATAAAGTGATTGGTCGTACTCACACCCATCAGGAGGCAAACGGGCGTGATTTAGCCTGACAGAAAGGGCAAATGTTACTGCGCAACTTGCACGGATATTTAGGCTCGATTGTCTATTACTGCACTGGTTACGACACGTCAGATGATCCAGTATAGCCACTAGTTTAGTGAGAATGTCGGATCCGGCTTGTGAATCCGTTTTCATGGCAAGCCGGCAATCGCTGCGATGACTATCCCTGATGTGAGTCAGGGAAAGTGATGTCATGATTAAATACTTCTCTCTGTGTTACGGGCGTTTCCCACATCCCTCAGTTTTGTAAATTGAAGGGACGTCGATCCCTAATTATTAACCCACTGAATTTTCAACACGTACACGCCACTGCAATCGGCCACTTTGCCTTGGAGTGTTAGATTTCCCTCCGCCTCAGACGCTCCTGCTGGAATGCTGAGTATGCCCTGATTTCTACTGCCAAGTACAGACTTGACATAAACTAAGAGCGAGAAAACGATGAGCAATGTTAGGAACTCGTTAATCTGAAGAAACAAAGATGTAGGAAACAGGAAAGCTGGGAAACAATGAGTTCAGTACAACTCACTTTGACTGAAAAAGAAGTGAGTGGATACATTGTACATTCACATTCAGTTTTACATCCATTTGTGCTGGGTGCTCTGGAGAACAACAACTGAATCAATATAACTAGCAGATGGATTTTCTTCGGACCTGGATTCAAACTAAACAATTCCTTTAATTGTCGAGTCAACAAAAATCTCAACCTAATACTACAATGAAAAGGAAATGTGACACGACCGATGTCGGAATTACACAATACTTATGAAACAAAATTCAATAATCATGTATTTAGTTAAGGATATTTTAGTCATGATAAAATTAGTATGAAGCAAAAGAAAAAACAGCTTATAACTAAATAAACCCACAGATAACCGAAGCTACTTATTTTATGTGTTTCTGGTGGAATTTTATCTTTCTAGAAAAATCTTTTTCTATTTATTCATGTATAGTACTGCAAGTGTAGGTTAATTGGAAAAATGTGTGATTTTTGAATGAGAGTGAATGGTTGTCTCTACATGTGGCCCCGCGATTGACTGGCGAAAAGTCCAGGTGTACCCCTCCTCTCACTGGAATGGCAGCTGGGATAGGCTCTGGCATCCTCCATGACCCTAATAGGATAAGCAGTAGATAATGGCTGGATGGATGGAGGCCCTGTAGTTTGTTTAACATTAAGATAGCCAGATAAGAAATCTCACATTCAGTGTGTTATACTTTTACACTGTGTCATTTTAGGAGGGACGGCCAAATACTGATTGGTTAAAAAAGTAAATCAGATTAAATAAGGTAGGTTCTTATTATTATTTTTGCTGACATTCTTTTTATGTGGCAGTCAAAAATGGAGGGAGTGTGGCCCTTGGCAAGGAAATGATAGCGGAGCCATGGACAGGTTCAAAATGTATTCAACAAGCACCAACAAAAAACAACTAACTGTGAACATCTGGAATCGATAATATATCCCCGGCTTAAATCACGCCTCCCAGCCCCAAGTCCCATGGGGTGAGAGGCCACGCCCCTTTGTGTCTGCCACATAGCCACCCTCGAATACCCAGAAGGGACCCTCGAAGACCAACTAGTATCTCACGGGAGGCCTGATCAGCCTGCTATAACAGCTGCATCGTCCCTCAGTTGAAACAGCAGGAGGCACCGGATGCTGGACCTGTGGAGGCACTGATGGAGTCCTGGACGGAGGGTGACCACAGCACGGAACCAGGAAGGCATGAAACTCTCAGCGCCTGACTCAAAAACCCTGAACGGCCAATCGTACAGGGGTTGAAGAGACGAGTGAGGAGCGTCATGCCTTAAAAAGACAAACAGCCGTCATGAGCTCCGCAGGCACAAAAGACAGTGGGAAACACTGGTGAACAGGACCTGGAAACCGAGAGCCGAGGGGCACAACAGGATCTGCGTGTGAACAGGGTGGCAGAACAGACCTCTCAGGCAAAAATTCCCCCGTATCGGCTGAACAAGCACCAGCTCAGTGGGCGAGGCGTTGAAGTTGTCCTTAGTGGCCGAACACAGCCTCAGTATAACCCATGGCAAATGGTCCACCCGGTTACTGGCAAGAACGCGGCCCGCTACACTGCCTTGAGGGACCAGTGGAACCGTTCGCACAAGCCATTAGCCTAAGGGTGGTATGTTGTTGTATGGTACCGTTGCCCCAAAGACCCTGCCAGTGCGGAGCAGAGCGTGGACATGAATTGTGGACCCCTGTCCAAAGTGATGCCGATGTCGGACAGGTTGCCAAAACGGGCTACCCATGGAGAAAGAAACACCCGGGACACGTCTGCAGATGTTGTGGAGGACAGCTGGACCATTTCCGGCCACCTGGTGGTTTGATCAACCATGGTGAGCACGTGCGCAAAGCCCTGCGAAGGAGGCAGAGGGCCCACCAGGTCAACATGAACGTGGCTGAAGCGCCTAGTCGTAATCGAAAACGGCTCGAGGGCTGCCCTAACGTGTCAGTGAAACTTGGCGCGCTGGCAAGCCACACATGCAGCTGGTCACTCCTTGACGTCTCTACGAATGCCAGGCCAGACGAACATAGCACACACCAGCTTCACCGACGGCTGGACCCCTGGGCGTGAGAGGGAGTGCACCGAGTCGAAAACCCAACAACGCCAAGCCACCAGAACAACTGGGCAGGGACGGCCAGTAGAGACGTCACAAAGGAGGGCAGGGCTACCTCCCTGCTCAACCACATCCTCCAGGTTGAGGCTCGTATGTGTCAACTTCAGGGTGAGGACGTCCGCATTGCCAGGCTGGTCGGCGGCCATAGCCAATAAATCCATCCTGACGTGCACAGGGCACATGAGCACCCGCGACAGGCAATCTGCAACCCGGTTGGAGTTCCCACCCACGCGGCCAATGTCCATCGTGAATTCTGAAATGGCTAAGAGGTGTCGCTGCTGGCCATCAGACCACGACTCAGACACTTTAGACATGGCGAAAGTCAACAGCATTTGATCCATGCACACCGTGAAGGAGCATCCTCCCAGAAGAAAATGCTGCATTGCCAGATGCAGGGCCAACAATTCCCTGTCGAAAACGCTATATTTGCACTTGCTATCCCGCAGCCTGCGGCTAAAGAACGCAAGGGTCTGCTATGCATTTGCCATCCACTGTTCCACCACAGTCCCAATGGCAGCGGGAGCCTAGGGTGCAGCATGGGCGAGAAGGGCCATGTTAACCAGGGCACGCTTAGCCCCATCGTAAGCCCGAACCCGTTTCAGAGTCCAGTCAACTGTGTCCTTCACCTGTCTGAACCGCAAAGCCCTGTAAAGGCGTCTGAAGGAGGTTGGCAGCGTGAGGGAGGAAACAGTTGTAGAAAGTTACCATGCCCAAGAACTCCTGCAACACCTTGACGGAGCCTGGGTGAGGAAAATCAGCTACTGCGTGCACCTTTGAAGGCAACAGGACCGCACCTTGCGGCAAAATGCGGTGTCCCAAGAAGTCTATCATCGGCAGACCAAACTGGCACTTAGCCGGGTTGATTATGAGGCCATGTTCTTCTAAACGACAGAAATCCTGTGTCAGGTGCTCCAGGTGATCATCAGCCGACAGGCTGGCCACCAGAATGTCGTCGAGATAGACGAATACAAATGCAAGGTCGCAATGAGTCCGCAATGAGTCAACTCTAGAAGGTCTGAGCGGCACCTTTCAAACCAAAAGGCATGTGCAGAAATTCAAAAAGCCTAAATGGGGTAGTGATCGTTCACGGTAACATGGTTCAACCAGCTAAAGCCGCCGCATGGGTGCTACGACCCATCAGCATCGGTCATCATGTGGAGAGGGGAGGCCAGCGTGCTGTCGGGCCGCCTCACGATCTCCAGACTCTCCATGGTGGCACACTCCTCCTTTGCAGTCGCTTGCTTGCGCTGTGCCCGTGAGAACAGAGGTAACTCACCGCACCGAAGTGCACCACACCGTGTTTAGTAGACGCAGTGGAAAATGTGGGCATCATAAGCAACGCAAAATCCGCCAGCAACCATTGGTACACATCCCCTGATGCCAAAAAATTGCCATACGTTCGCAGCCCCTTGTCTCACATGGATAGTTGGCGAAAGACAGAGCGTCCTGCTTGTGGATGTCGCAAACAAAGTCCACGCTGATGATGGGGACTGTGATGGAGGCGATTACGAAATCCCACTCAAAATTGCGGCCACCGAAACAAATAGACATTGACTGTGATCCGAAAGTCGCTATAGAGGACCCGTTAGCAGCGCTCAGTAGCAGGCCGCTGCCTCTGGCCTGAATGTCTGCTTGCATTGGGGGCAGCAGGTTCTTCTGCGAGCCAGAGTCCACTAGAAATCTTAGTCCATACCACCGTCTGTGAGGAAAAGCAGCAGGGTGTGTCCGCCGGCGCCCACGGCTGCTACTGAGCACCATAGTTTCCTAGCTCCGCTAATGAGCACGGGGGGACACAACGCTGTGCCTTCCTGCCAGTTCGTCTTCTCAGGTTGGCCCCTACGGCTGAATCCGCGTCTCCTGCTGTCGTTCGTGGGGGCTCCGACATCATACTCTGGATGGCGAACTACCTGGCTGTCAGCAGGATGCGGTCGGCCTCCTCCGCCAGAACTCGGTAGTCGCTGGTGGCCAGACGCCGGGATCGTGCGCACTGGAGGCAGAAGTTGGTGCAGGAAGACATGCAGGAAAAGGAGCCTGCCATCGTCAGATCTCAATAGCGATAGCATATTATCCATGAGGTCCACGACCGACCTGTCGCCCTAACTGGACAGGGAAAGCAGCCTGTCTGCCCGCTCTGTGGCAGACACACTGTACCTCTGGAGCACAAGGTTCTTGAGTGTCCTGTATCTACCATGCTGCGGGGGGTCGCACAACAGCTCCATGGCCCGCCTTGTGGTCTGCTGGTCCAGCACCATGATGAAAAAAAAATATCTGGCGTCATCAGAAAAAATTACATGCAGGTGGAAAATCGCTTCCTCATGCTGGAACCAGGCGGCCGGGTCGCTCTGCCAGAACTCTTGCAGCCAGACTGCCGCGGTGGGCAGGGCTGGCTGATTGAGTTGGTGTGACATGGCCGAAGTGGTGTCACACACTTCCTCGGAGTCGGACATTATCAAGTCAGGGTCACTATTGAGGGGCTTGGCGAGGAAATGATGGCGAAGTTCAAACTTGATTCAGCAAGCACAAACAAACAACAACTAACTATGAACTTCTGGGATCCATAACATTTCCTCGGCTTAAAAAAACACGGCCTCCAGCCCCTAGTCCCTTGGGGTGAGAGGCCACGTCCCTTGGTGTCCGCCACAGGAGGACAGTAAAAGAGGAGAGATGAAAAGTAGATTGTAACAAAAGGGGAAAAGTGTTGTATTTAAAATTATCAACCTTTAAATTCAGAACAGCAAACAGAAAAATGACTTCCAAAAGAATGAGTCATTAAAATTAACACCACATGTGTTTGAGCCAAGGGGATTTTCAGCACAATCATGTTGATTTCCAGTCTGCAACATGAAACTTCAACAAACATTGCACGTGTCCACAAATGTTTTCGTCTGTTTTGGTTGCCAGAAAATGAATTTCCTTATTTGATAAAATTCTTTCCACGTGGAGATTTCCTGTGTCTGTACATCACAGGCGTATTGGGATGTGAAATTCCCCTGGTTGTTGATTGTCTCCATTTTGTGGTCACTCAAGTCTACATTAGAGCGCAGCATTCACGGGAGAAAAAATCAATTTAAAATTTTATGTTATTTTCAATGATCGTTTTGCGAGATATCCCAAATCCGTCACCTCTCTCCTAACACCGGCATGAAAACAGTCTTTCATCAATTGAGTCCCCTGACCTGCTTCGATGACATTGACATGAAATTGGCCACTGGGTCTCCTTAATTTTTTTCACAAGATGGCGGTGTTGTGGCAGATTTCGGAAAGGTGTTACGTCAGTATTTTTTCCTGCCATTACGTAAGTCTCATCCCGAAGAAACACAGAGAGCAGACATTGCAATAGCATTAATATCTGTGGCATACAATAATTTTGCAGAAAAACGTTGATATTTAATTCAGTAGTATATCAATACGTCTGCTCGTTTATTAATTTCGTTGTGGAGCTGCTTTTTATCCTATTTTGTTTTCAAATGAGCTGCTCCATCTATTTTTTCTGAAAGCAGTGAATTTAAAAATATATTTTTGAACACTCCAAGAATACATTTTTAATGTTTTTTGAATTATATTGACATCTTTCATTCAAAAACAAAAAATTGTATTGATTCGTTATGAGAGAGTTAAGGAAAGGTGGACATTACTCCCAGTAGGTCTTGCAATATAAGTACTGTGCATATCATGTTATAAAATCAGTGAAGAGTTATCCATCCTGTAATGCAAAATATCCTCGCATATTTTCTCTAGGAGAGGAAAGCCGAGTGTCTTGCTATGATAACTTTTTCCAAATAAGTTAGAATCTTAGTACTTACAGCCTCTGAATCCTACATTTGTGCCCATATTTTAAATATGAAGAGCAATGCATTGGGAAGGTTCAGTTTTTGTTGAGCAAATTTACGAATCATTAAAATGATAACAAAACCGCTGACACGGTTTCAAGGAGACAGTTCCAAGAACTATCTACTTTGTCATCATCCATTTATTTTAATAAATAGATACGTGAACGTAACAACGGCCGTAACCTGGAACAAGGGTCGATCCGACGTCTGGACTCAATTTCCCATAGTCCTTTGTTGTCATTCCGCAGTGATGTGGGGTGTGGTAAATGACAGTGTGTGCGTACGTGTGTGTGCGTGCATGCGTGCGTGTTTGAGACAGCATGTGTGTGCGTGAGCGCGCGCATGTTCGCAGGAAGAGGCTATGTCTCCAGCACAGAGCGAGATCCACAATTTCACGTCAATGAGCGTCGGACGAAGAGATGCGTACGATGGGTTTCAGTGGATCTGCGGAGTTTTTAACGCCAAGACGACATGAGTGAACCTTTTCCGTTTTGCCGTCGCCACTGTGGATTTCTTTTTTCACGACATATTCGTTGAAACGAGACCTGCCGTGGAGCGTCGACCCATTGGGAGCCGCTGACCGTCTGTCTATTAGCAGGCTAATATATCGCGTAATATGCCAGAGCCGTTATTTCCTATGGCATCCTATCATTAACTCTGTTAACTGAAATGCTGTTTTTTAAACATTGTATTTCTCTGTATGATATAACCAAGACGCCTCCCTGGATGTTTTATTTCTGAGGAGAAAATCAGTGGGGGCAATTTTTCTTTCTTTCTTTCTCTTTTTTCTTTGGGATAGATAATTATCATTTATTACGTCGAAACAGAAAATAGTCATGTCAAAAAATAAGAGTAGTGAGTCAGTGAAGGTGGTGGTTCGATGCCGACCTTTGAACCGGAAAGAGGATTCTTTAGGGCCTACTGGGGGCATTGTGCAAATGGACCTGCGGCTTGGACAGGTGATCCTCCGAAACCCCCGTGCACCCCTCAGTGAACCCCAGAAGACCTTCACGTTTGATGGAGTGTATGATGCAAATTCCAAACAGCGGGATCTGTATGATGAGAGCGTGAGACCGCTCATAGATTCAGTTCTTGCTGGATTCAATGGCACCATATTTGCATATGGGCAGACTGGAACAGGAAAGACCTACACGATGCAGGGGGCTTGGTTGGACCCAGAGAAACGCGGTGTGATACCCAATGCCTTTGACCATATTTTCACACACATCTCCCGCTCGCAATCTGACAAGCAGTATCTGGTGCGGGCGTCCTACCTCGAGATCTATCGCGAGGAGATCCGGGACCTTTTGGACCCCAACCACGGCAACGCTCGAGCTTTGGAGCTCAGAGAGAGTCCAGAGACAGGCGTGTATGTACGCAACCTGACTTCATGTGTATGTAAGAGCATCAAGGAGATCGAGGAGGTGATGAACGTAGGTAACCAGGCAAGGGCTATTGGGGCCACGGACATGAACGAGCATTCATCGAGGTCTCACACCTTGTTCTTGATCACTGTGGAGTGCAGCCAACCTGGTCCGGACAGAAGGAAACACATCCGGGTAGGTCGCCTCAACCTGGTGGACCTTGCAGGCAGTGAGCGGCAGGCAAAGACAGGTGTCCAGGGGGAGCGCCTGAAGGAAGCTGCTAAGATAAACCTTTCCCTGTCAGCATTGGGCAATGTGATCTCAGCACTGGCGGATGGGCGCAGCAGCCATGTGCCGTATCGGGACTCCAAGCTGACCCGTCTTTTGCAAGATTCACTTGGTGGAAATGCCAAGACCGTTATGGTTGCCACTTTAGGCCCATCTCCCCAGCACTATGATGAAACCCTCACTACCCTCCGTTACGCCAATCGAGCCAAGAATATCCAAAACCAACCCAGAGTTAACGAGGACCCCAAAGATGCTCTCCTCAGAGAGTTTCAGCAGGAGATAGCTCGCCTGAGGGCCCAGCTCAACCACAGGCAGTGGAGGAACAAACAGAAGAAGGAGCAGGTGGATGGCGAGGGTTGCGAACATGACGGGGATGAAAACACTGAATGTGAGGAGGAGGTTGAGAAGGAAGTAGAGGAGTATGTTAAACGAGAAGAGCAGCGCTTGGAGAGGGAGAAGGAGGCCATCAGAGAGGATCGTTTCCTCCTGGCTGAGGAGAAGCAGAGGCTCCTTGGTGAAAAGGAGAGGATGATGGGGGATCTGAGGAAAGAGCAGGAGGCCACAGAACAGCTGACCGCAAAGTATAAGGTAAGAGATCAACCCTTCAGTACAGCTGTTGGATTGGAGTCAAGTGAAGGTTTCATTTGCTTCTCTTTTCTGTGTCCTAAATTGATCCAAAAGGCCGCGTTCAAGTATTTGATTTGTCAGGTTCCTGTATTTAATGATCAATGGAGAAAAGCACCTCAGTTAGAGGCCAAAATTCAAGGTGAGCTTTTGTATCTCATGTTCTGTTTAAAATACAGGCTCCAAAACCTCAAAGAAGCCTGGTTAGACCAGCTACATTTGTCCTTGAGAGCTAATTGAGTGCTGCAGAATGTCACTCATTGCTCATTGACTTAGCTTCAATTTCCTAATGAACACAACGCCATAATTAGATAAACATGCACATCATATGGCCAATACATACTGATCTCCCACCAAAAGAGCAACCCTCTGCCAAGCTGCTTTTATTTGGAGGTGTCACAAAAATTGTCTTGACTTGCTGAACAGTCTCTTGAACAGGTCCAGTTCAGTAAGTCTGAACACAGGATAAGGTTTCACTGAACTCTACAAAGTCATTTCAGCAAGATTTGTTGGGATGTGGATGTTTTCCTTTCCCACTGAATGATAAAATTATGGGTGACTTTCCTCAAAGTCAGTCTATCCATTCTATCCATTGTTGCATTGGTTCTAGTCATTAAGTTATTCTATACCTGAAATGCAATCAAAATCTCCTCAGTGTTTTTTCAATTGCAAATTTGCGGAGTAGTCCCATAAATGTATCTTTGGTGGTCTATCCGGTGCTGAATAATTTTTATTTTAAATTAGTCATTATATAGAGGTACTGGTCTTTCAGTTTATTTTTATTTTTTATTTTTCACAGTGATGTCTTGGTATAAAATTTATTGCACCATCATCTGGCTGGTTGCCGATCCTTTTTATTGTGAGTTTTACATGCCGATACTTTGATTCGTTTTTTTTTAAATTAAAGTAGTTTTGAAAATAATATTGCTGTTGATTAATTCCTGACTTTTGAGAGAAAGCCACACCGTCTGGAATGTCAAATCCATTTGAACTTGAACCAGGTTTAAATGGAGGTTTACTCAATAGCTGACATGACAGTTTAATTATTAGAGTAACCTGAACAACGATGCACAAAAATTTGTATTCTCAGTGTTGTTTTCCCAGTTACCCAAGCGGCCATACTGGAATTTGATCCACATGAATGTGTACTTAAAAATGAAGGAGGCAATTTTGTGCCTTACTGACTTAATATCATATGTCCATGTTCTTAATCCAGTATGCAGTAAAGACAACAAATACAGATAACGGATTGATTTTGGTCCCAACATAGTGTAGATATGCCCTACTACAACATTCTATATGGGACCAATTTTGGATGTCCAATTAATTTATGTTTTATACAGCTAACTTAGTTTCTCATTTTTTTTTAGGGTTTCCACGTCTGTCATTTTAAATGCTATTGGGTCCTGAGAGGCCTAACAATCACATAATATGCAATGCTAAATATTCATCAGTTAAAACAAATATTGAAAATAGTTGTTCAATTTGTATTTTGAGTCAATAAATACCAATGCACATGACAAATGATTATTCCAATAACATTGATTGGTATTTACAGCTATGGTTCTCCTCAAGCTGATTGATTACATCTTCAGCACTTTATTTACAGGAGCAGTTACGTTTCTAACGTGAATAATTCAATGGTTTGTGTCTTTCTGTAATGAAAAACTAATATTTACATATTAGCTCATCTTTTGATAAAAAAAAATTAGAATTCATTTTGGTCCTTATATATGATTTTATATCTGGGTGTACCAGAGTGTTTAGCTCTCTTTGTGTCTCCTTTTTCCAGAGATGAACTGAATTATAGATTGAAGGGGCAGTCGAGTTTTTCAGTTTCTCACTTCCAATATGTTTAAAAAGGCAAAAACATAAAGATTGAAATATAATCAGCCGGAGGTCAGACATCTTTACCTTTCCAATGACTTGCCAAAAAATTATTTTACATCATAATTGTCAATGACTTGAAATTGATTTGCAACACAAAATCAAGATCAATGAGGAAATTGAATTGAGTATTTGGGGCAAAATTTTTGTGAAGCCTTTAAGATGTTTTTGCACCCTGATCATGGCTAGAAGCTGAACGAGTCTCCTTTTCAGACTTGTAACAGGATATCCAATAGACTCAGTGCTGGCTTGTTTTCATACCTGCAGCCCTTTTGTTCACAGTCTGGATAGTACCTCGTGTATCCACAAAGGATCTGTGGTCCCTGCAGGTTCAAATGTCAGCCTGGTCTTTGCCACTTCCACACACAATCAAAGACAGAGTCCAACTTGCATTAATTACTCTCTCTGATACATCAGCATCGATACATAAGTCACCCATGCGCATTGACTGGGGGGCCCTACAGTTTATGACATTGTATGTACAGTTAGGGATGTCTGACATAAGACTGTAGTCCTGTTATCATCCCTGAGGCATATAGAGTACTCAAGATTAAAGATATTTACAACTACTATGGGAACAATAGAAGGACAAGTTTAAGTTTTTTTTAGATAAAGCCATGCTTCTGTCCTCTTTTCTGGGGTTAATGTGCTGTAGTTAGTAGTTTGGGGAACATTACTGAAAGAGAACTGTATTGAAATCCATTTATCACTTCTATTCTGCTTTGCCGGAGTCGGATCATTGGGGTTGCAGTCAAAGCAGGGAGGCCCAGACTTCCCTCTCTCCAGCCACTTGGTCCAGCTCTTCTGGCATAATCCCAAAGCGTTCTCAGGCCAGCTGACAAATAGTCCCTCCAGTGTGTCCTTGGTCTTTCTCGGGGCTTCCTCCCAGTGGGACATGCCTGGAACGCCTCACTCGGGAGATCAGATGCCCAAGACACCTCATCTGACTCCTTTCCATGTACTATGGGTGGTGAACCCAAGGGAAGGGGGACCCAAGTTGTCCTTTTTGAGCCCCATTGGTGCAGGCCTGGCCACCTGGTCCTAGCCATTGAGACCCACATCCAGGCCTGACTCCAGGGGGGGGCTCGGCGAACGTCTGGTAAAGGGAAAACTGGGTGCATTTCTTCTGTTCATCAATTGGGGGTCTTCTGAGCCACACTTTGCCTGGTCCCTCATCTGGAATCTGTTTGCCTTGGGTGGTATCCTTCGATCACTACCCACAGCTTGTAGGAGAGAGTAGGAACGTAGATCGACCATTAAATTGAGAGCTTTTCCTTTTAGCACAGCTCCTTCTTCACCATGACAGACCGTTGCAGAGTCTGCATTCCTGCTGATGCTGCACCGATTGCCTGTCGATCTGCCACCCCATCCTTCCCTCACTTGTGAACATGGCCTCTGATTTGGCAGTTGCCGATCCTCATCCTGGCCACTCACATTCGCCTGCCAACCACTCCAGTGATAGCTGGAGATCATGCGCTGATGAAGCCATCAGGACAACATCATCTGCAAAAAGCAGAGACCAAATCTTGAGGTCATCAAACTGGACCCCCTCAACACCCTGGCTGCTCTGAGAGATTTTGTCCCAAAAAGTTATGAACAAAATAAGTGACAAAGGGCAGCCTTGGCGGAGTACTAGCCTCACCGGAAACAAATCTGACTTACTGCCAGCAGTGTTGACCAAGCTATAGCACTAGCCATATAGTGACCGAATGGCTGGTATTACAGGATCTGGTACCCCATACCACCGGAGCATCCCCCACAGGACTCCCCAAGGGACTATGTTTGAATGCTTTCTCCAGATCTGGAAAACATATGAAGACTGGTTGGACAAACTCCCATGCACCCTCAAGCTCCATGCTGAGGGTGTAGAGCTTTTCGACTGTTTCATGACCAAAAAGAAAACCACACTTCTCCTCCTGAATCCAAGATTCAATTATCCAACAGATCCCCCAGCACCCCCAAATTTACTTTTTGAGGGAGACTGAGGATTGTGATACCCCTGTAGTTGAAGCACACACTCCGATGCCCCTCGTTAGAGAGAGGAATCACAATTGAGGTTGCCAATCCAGAGGCACTGCATCTGCTGTCTATGCAATGTTGCAGAGGCACATAAGCCAGGACAGCCCAACAACATCCAAAACCTTGAGCATCTCAGGACCGATCTCATCCAATCCTGCAATTGAGCAGGATTCTGGCTCAGCAAATACAGCCCTGGAAATAGGGGGACCCACCCCAAAGTCCCCAGACACCAGTCATTGGAGTGCATGTTGGCGGAATAGAGAAGTTCATTGAAATATTCTCTCCACCGATCCATTACATCTCGAGTCATGGTCAACAGCACACAATCCCCACTTCACACAGAAATGAGTGTACCACATCCCCCTCCTGAGCCGCTGGTTGATGAACCAGAATCTTCTTGCCTTGGCAACAGAAGCTGCATGCTACTTGGCCTGCCTATACCAGCTGCCCCTGGAGCCCTGCAGACCAAAATGGCTCAGTAGAACTCCTCCTTCAGTTCGACAGCATCCCTTGTTGCCAGTGCCCCCCGAAGGGGCTTTTGGGTTACCACCTCGACAGGCAATGAGCACAGCTCTGGTCTGCTGCCTTAACAAGGGAAGCGTGGAACATGTCCCACTTGGACTCAATGCCCCCCAGGACACAGTCAAAACTCTGCCAAAGGTGGGAGTTGAAACTCTAGCTGACAGGGGCCAACAGACCCTCACTATACATCTGTGTCTGCCTGGCCTGACTGGCATCCTCCCTCACCCATCAGAGCCAACTCACAACCAGGTAATGGTCACCCGAGTGTCCAGGGCATGCAGCTGCAAGGTTAATGACACAACCACAAAGTCGAACATCGAACTGAGGCCTAGGATGTGTTGATGGCAAGTGTACATACGCATAGCTTATGCCAGAACTTGGTGTTTGTTATGGACAGTCCGTGATGAGCACAGAAGTGCAATAGGAACCGGACTACATTAATGACTGTATTTCCACTCTTCATTTTCATCAGTTCCCTCCTCACTTCACCTTTACTAATCTTTGCTATTTCATGGTCCACATTGATTACCTCCTCTACACTTCATTCTCTCATTTTCCTCAGGCCAATCAACTCTTCTCAGTACTCTTTCCATCCAACCATGTCAACCTTTTCCAACTGTATACTTTCCTGCACTTCCTTACTCCACCACCAAGATGTCTTATCTACCTTCCTTCCAGATTAAACACCAAGTACTCTCCTACCTATCTCCCTGATCACATTTGCTGCTGCTCCCGTTGACCATCCAAAGCCTATCAAACTCCTCCAAGATATCTCCCATTTATTTTCCCTTCCCACTAAAACCATGATAGAGCAGGCCCAAATCCTGCTCCTAAGGGTCTCACCTTGCTTCTTAGCCATGTGGAAAGGTAGCAAGGCTAAAACTATTTTCTGGACTCAAAGTATATTCATCTTTCTTCTTTGCATCAGGGCATCAGTACTCAAAATTCCGACTCTGTCCTAGATTCTTGCCTTTCCTCGTGGCTCCCTATGGACATTCTTTCCTCCCCTTCTTTTAAACACAGTAGCCCAATTGGCACCTTGTCGCGGATCAGGCCTCGACCTGTCCTGTATGAAAGTCATAGGTTTGATTTGCATATTTACTTTGGCATAGGTTTAACATTGAATGTCCTTCCTTATGTAATTGTCTGCATTTTTCTGGGCTTGGGACTGGCATAAGAAAGACGCTGGCTTGTACTCTCTTTGGGCTGCATTACATTTGATGAAAAATCCAATCAAAATATGAAAGATTTTGACCCCTTTCACATTTTATGAATTGGTTTTGCTTAAAGGAAATGACAGCACAATGAGTCCCAAAAAATTGACAAGGTGACATTTAAAAAAACAAAACAAAACAAATGTTATTAGTACAGTATATGAGGGTTTATCTTAAAGATCAATATGTAATATACGGAGGAAATATGCTTTTATGCTTTTGTTGTCAGTTTACAGTTATTAACCTGATGATTTTATCTGACCTTCGGAAGTTGTTTATTTGAATTTGTTTTTTCTTTTTTTTATTGATTAATTTAGACTCTCAGCAGCACTAAAAAAAGCTTTCTCATCCAGATCTATAAACACAGAACATACGAATATCTGCTTGGAGCATCATGTAGTCACGGCAGTGTAAAATCTTTTTTCATCAAGGCTGAGTTTGCTTTCTGAGGGGATATAATGGAAAGTCCCTGGAGATACTGCTAATTTGTAGTATATCCTGAGAATGTTAGAGCGCTCCCATCTAATTTTCTTTGCCAAGTTACTCTTGATTCTTCCCATCCTGTTGATCTCATAAGAGCTCCTCGGCTGATGCTGTTTTGTGCTCAATTGTATAAAACATGATTGCCCAGCACAGAGGTCCTCAGTGTTTGATACCGAATGGGTGGCTGCTTTAAGGCGTCAGCACAGTCAGCAACTCCCTGTCCCGTCCCCTGAGGACAGAGATAATTGAGAAGAATTATTTCCTGCATGTGATGCATCGCTTTTTTTCTCTGTTGTTTGGCAGGAGACATTCAAGTTAAGGCTCATTTATGTTGTTATCACAATCATCTGTAAAGTTTCTGTACTTTTCTTCCTGCAGGCAAATGTGGGTGATTGAAACTATAGATTATTTCGGTCAGGCCAAAGCTCATTGCTTTGTCTCCAAAATAAACACATCAGTGAGCAGTTCCACTTCAATGAGTATGATTTTGTTTCATTGCCTTTAAAACACCATTTTAGACACACAAACACACACATTAACACTGTCCCACAGCTCTTAATGCTCACTTGAGCACTACTTGAGTATAAATATACAGTCCAAGGCTTTAATAAAGACACAAATGTCTGGGTTGGTTGTGATTAAAGAAAAAAAATAACATGCCCAGAAATTAATAAAGTGAATTACAGAATGAATGGAACTATGATTTTATGACCCAGTTTTAGAGATTTACTATTTACTTTTGAGGCAGTTTGTAGTACTCCAGGAATATATCCCAAAGGTTAGATGGGCCAGCTTATATGTGGACAAACATCCAACCCTCGAAGCGAGTCTTTAAATTGGTCAATATGTCTTGTACTATTTAGTAATATTATCATATCAGCTAATTCCAAAAGAAATTGAATCTAAAGAAAAAAAAAATCAGACTTTAACTGTGACTGACTGTAGCACCATGAACCAGATAACTTTTCAAATTCTTCAAGCCACTTTGTAATCTTAATAATAAACCTGCCCTGAATCAACTTCATGGAACATTTCACATAGCTTGAGATAAAAAGTTCAACAACTATCTTTCTGATTGGCTGATATCAGTTTATCTATCTCAATTGGTTGCTGCAGTCTCTGTTATTTTCTCAATTCTCCTTACCAATAAAGGAGTGGTTGCAGAGAGCTACTGAGGAAAATTATAAAGAGCTGCTTGTGCTGGAAACCAATGAAAATTTACCAATTCTATATGTGATAGTATTACATCCCTTAATCCCTCACCCGGGTCATGCAAGTAGAACAAGCTAGTGTCCCTATCCTATAGGGCAGGGGAGGGCAATTTGTTTTCCAAAGGGGCCGCATGAGAAACAGAGGTGGCTATGCGAAGGATAGCTGACAGATGTTCATCAGTGTGGGAGGATCTATACCTTCCATTCATCCATCTTCCGCTGCTTATCCATAATCGGTTTGCAGGGGCATCAGCTAGAGCAGAGAGGCCCAGACTTCCCTTTCCCCAGCCACATGGTCCAGCTCTTCTGGGGGGACCCCAAGGTGCTCCCAGGCCAGCCTGGAGACACAGTCTCTCCAGCGTGTCCTGGGTCTTCCCTGTGACATCCTCCCAGATGGACATGCCCAGAATACCTCCAGGAGGTATGCATCCAGGAGGCATCCTTCCCAGATGCCCGATCCACCTCATCTGACTCCTTTCTATGCGGAGGAGCAGCAACTCTACTCAAAGTTCCTCCTGAATGACTGAACTTTCTCACTTTATCTCTAAGGGAGAGTCTGGCCACCTTGCGGAGAAAACTCAGTTCGGCTGCTGTTATCCACGATCTCGTTCTTTCGGTTACTACCCACAGCTCGTGACCATAGGTGAGGTTAGGAAGGTAGATTGACTGTTAAATTGAGAGCTTCGCCTTCCGACTCAGCTCCCTCTTCACCACAACAGACTGGTCAGAATCCCAATCACTGCAGGCGCTGCAACGATCCGCCTGTCGATCTCCCGCCCCATCCTTCCCTCACTCGTGAACAAGACCCCAAGTTACTGCGAACCGCTCCAGCGAGAGCTGGAGATCATGTCCTGATGAAGCCAACAGTACCACATCATTTGCAAAAAGCAGTGACTTGATCCTGTGGCCACCAAACCAGATCCCCTCAACACCCTGGCTACGCCTAGAAATTCTGTCCATAAAAGTAATGAAGAGAATCAGTGACAAAGGGACAGCCCTGGCTTAGTCCAACTCTCATTGGAAACGAGTCCGACTTATGACCGGCAATGCGGACCAAGCTCCCACACCGGGCATACAGGGACCGAACAGCCTGTATAACGGGGGTTGGTACCCCATATTCCTGGAGCACCCCCCACAGGAATGCCTCCTCGAAATCCACCAAACACATGTAGACTGGTTGGGCAAACTCCCTCGCCCCCTCGAGAACCTTGTTGGGGGTAAAGAACTGGTCCACTGTTCCACGACAAGGACGAAAACCACACTGCTCCTCCTGAATCCGAGGGTCAATGACCTGGCGGACCCTCCTCTCCAGCACCGCTGAATAGACCTTTCCAGGGAGGCTGAGGAGTGTGATCCCCCGGAGCAAACCCTCTGACCACCCTTTTTAAAAAGGGGGATCACGATCCCAGTCTACCAATCCAGTGGCACTGTCCCTGACGTCCACACAATGCTTCAGAGGCGTGTCACCCTGGACAGCCCTACAGCATCCAGAGCCTTGAGGAACCCAGGGCGGACCTCATCCATCCCTGTGGCCCCGCTACTGAAGAGCTTTTTGACTACTTTAGCAACTTCAGCCCCGGAGATAGGCGGACTTCCTCCAGGGTCCCCTGGCTCTGCTTCCTCATTGGAAGGCGTTTGGCCGGGATTGAGGAGGCCAGAGAAGTATTCCTGCCACCGATCGACAATGTCCTGTGTTGAGGTCAGCAGCGCCTTGTTGACGGAGCACTGCTCCCCTCCCCTGAGCCGTCAGATGGTGAACCAGAATCCTCTCGAAGCCCACCGGAAGTCATTCTCTGTGGCCTCACCAACTCCTCCCACGCCCGAGTTTTTGCCTCGGCAACCACCGAAGCCACATGCCGCCCAGCGGGCTTGAGGGTTGCTGGTCCGAGAAGCGCCGACCTAAACGGGTGCAGCTCCAGTCTGCCACCTGGACAATGGAAGTACGGAACATGGCCCATTCGGACTCAAAGTCCCACACCTCCCTCCGGACGTCGTCGTAGTTCTGCCGGAGATGGGAGTTGAAACTCTATCTGACAGAGGACTCTGCCAGATGTTCCCAGCAGATCCTCATATTACGGTCTGACCAGCAGCCTCCCCCACCACCAGAGCCAGCTCACCACCAGGTGGTGATCAATTGACAGCTCCGCCCCTCGCTTCACCCGAGTGTCCAGGACATGCGACCGCAAGTCCAGCGACACAACCACAAGGTCAATCAAAGAACTGTAGCTTGAGGTGTGTTAGTGCCAAGTGCAGATATGGATGCCTTTATGCCTGAACATGCTGTTTGTTATTGACAGTCCATAATGAGCACAGAGGTCCAGTAACAAAACACAGCTCAGGTTCATATCTGGGGGGCAGTTCCTTCCAAGTTGCACTGTCGTTGCCCACGAGTGTTGAAGTCTCCAAGTAGAATGAGGGAGTCCCCAGAAGGAGCGCTCTCTAGCAGCCCCTTTAGGGACCCCAAGAAGGGTGGGTAAACTGTACTGCTGTTGGGTGCATAGCTGCGAACAACAGTCAGAACCCGTTCCTCTCACCTGAAGGTAGAGGGAGGTCACCCTCTCGTCCGTTGGGTTGAACCCCAATGTACAGCCGCTGAGTCCGGGGGTAATCAATATGCCCACACTTGCTTGCCGCCTCTCACCGGGGGCAACTCCAGAGTAAAAGAGTCCAGCCCCTCTTAAGAGGCCTGGTTCCAGACCCCACGGTACGCTTTGAGGTGAGTTCGACTATATCTAGGATGGGATAATTTATTGATCTCCACAGGGGAAATTCCTTTGTCGCAGCTGTGCAACAATAACAATATCAAAAAAGATAGTCAAAATATAAATAAGCATTAAACAATTAAAATCAATACAAACAATTAAAAGACAAAGTAAAAAAAAAAGTTTTATATATATGATATATATATATATATATATATATATATATACATATATGCATACACATGCATATATATATACATACATACACAAATACATAAGATAAATAAACAGTAAGGGTGAGAATAGAATAAGTAAGTAAACATTAAGGGTGAGAGTAGAACCAAAATAGTCAACAAGGTCAAGGATAAGGACAGATAGGCGACGACAATGGAACAATGGCAATGACAAAATAAACAGGATGCGATGGAGTGATATCAATTGGGGTAAAATGGACAACAGAGTTAGGGCACGACATGTGTGTGCGAGTGAGTAGTGAGGTGGAGGCCGGACAGATCGCGTCGGAATCTCTCAGCCTGGCGCACCAGCTCGGGCTCCTTCCCTGGGTGGGGTGGATTGGCCATGTACCAAGAGCTAGCTTCTGCAGCCGAGGGTCAGACCGCCAAGGGCCCCCGTTCCGGCCACTGCCTGGCACACACTGCACCTGACCCCTTGATCCTTCCTCAGAGTGGTGAGTCCAGGGAAAGAGGGACCCATGTCGTCCTTTCAGACTGTGCCCAGCCAAGCCCGATGGGTGGAGGCCCGTCCACTAGGTGCTCACCAAGATCCCTGCCCCTGGGCCTGGCTCCAGTGGGGACCCATTGGCCCACCTCCTGGCAGGGGAACTCTGGGTCCAATTTCATTCCTCTTCATAAGGGGTCTTCTGAGCCACGCTTTTTCTGGTCCTTCACCTGGGACCTGTTTGCCTTGGGTGAACCTTCCAGGGGCATGAAGCCCCTGACAAAATAGCTCCAAGGATCACTGGGATGTGCAAACTGCTTCACCTTGGTAAGGTGGCAGCCCAAGGAGGGGCAATTATTTTTATGTTTCAGTACTGTTGGTTTGAAATAATTTTGCTAATTTTAAACACGATTCAGTGAATCTGCTAAGGGGTGAAAAAGATCAGTCAGAAAAATAATTAAAAAGCAGAAACAAAGAAGTGTCAAATGTTTCAAAAACTTTGGACTAGTTGATGGTTCATGTCTAGGAAAATGGTGTGCACCTGTAATTTACTATTGTAATTATTTTTATGACACAAAATTCAATATTAATCAATATTCTGGGAAGATCAAAGCCTCTGTGGTTACATTTTTCCCATCACATAGATAATTTCTTTTTACCTGTACTCAGACAATCCAGTTTAATCCTAATTAATCAGGCAATCAGCTCACTCCTGTAGGGGAAAAATGTAAAAGTAAGAAAAGTTGCCAGACTCCTTCAAATTTGCCGTCAAATTCCACACATGGACAAATATGGATTTTTCCATGTGTGTAAAGAAAACATCCCCTTGAGCTTATACATGAAATGGGGTTTCCAGGTCGGTAAAATCAATCTCCTAGCAACCCCGAACTGCAGGATAACTTGCACAACGTTCATCAGGAAACATTACGGAAACTTCTAAACTGTGTTTTTTAGATAGAACTTCAAGAGATTTGGAAGCTTGTGTAAAGAGTGCCAGTAATTGATAAAAGGCTAACCACTCTTCAGCCATGCAACACCTGAATGTAAATACATATATCACTAAAATTTAACATTCTCTTTCTCAACTTTCCAGCATGTTAAAGGTTTGGATCAAGGCAGCATGTTTGACGCATAGTTTAATGAACTGATGTGGATCAATTACAGTCATGTGACCTCAACAATATGACAAATGTATCCGTTTGATTGTTTTGCCAAAAATCAACAAGAAGGATCCTTTGAATAAGATGTTTAGTAAAAATGCCAACAAATCAACAGCACTGTAAAATGTGTGAACCATTATCCAGCTTTAGTTATCACTATTTTAGTTCTTGATTGCAAAACTAATATATCTGAGTTACCTGCAACATTGTGTGACACAGAAATTGAAGTCAGTGTAGGGTTCAGCAACTTCTGTAGTGTTATGAATCACCTAGGTAAAGTTGGGTGATGAAGAATCACTTTTCTTTTACAACTGAACTTTTTTGTGATCCACTGTTTTTCTTCGCAAGTAGCAGAAAAAAGGTGTTGCATTGTCACCCCTTTGGATGCGGAACTTTGGGCCGCAGCAGGAAGATAATTCACTCATTCAATTGAAGAGCTGCTCTACATGAACATTTTCTAGATTTCTAGATTTTCGAGACTTCACCATATTTTCACCATGCTATCTTTTGTCCTGTGAGTGTAGTGTCTGCCATGGTTGGTTGTTTTTTCCCCAACATCATGCCAGCTGAAGTTTCACCAACCAGACAGAGTAAAGTCAACAATGCCCATCACTTCATAGGAAGCAATCCGCACTCCAAACCATCAAATACATACATGTCGACAGAAACACAAGTTGGCCCAACTGGCTAAGTGATGACGGACCTCTATTCTTAACTCTTGCATTCATCTTCTCACCCGTCTGACCATCTTAAGGAGCAATGATGTTGATTAATGACCTGAATATTATGGATTTTTGAAACATCACAATGCCTTCTCTGTCTCTTTTTGTTGCTTTTTTACACAAACACAAAACATTTTTTTTGTCTTGATAGAATGACTGTGCTTGCTACTTATATAGCTTCCTATATAATTAGAAGTGGAAAATCTGAGGTGTGTGTGTGTGTGTGTGTGTGTGTGTGTGTGTGTGTGTGTGTGTGTGAGTGTGTCTAGAATTGAGCCTGGTGCTGAGGAGGGTCTGCGTGTGAGGGGGGGGGGGGGTGCAAGAGAGGCGGGACGCAGACTAGGGCACGCGCGGTAA
>CAAKHD010004838.1:0-10604 GCA_901007705.1 Fistularia tabacaria
CCCCCCTTTGCCCGAGGATTCGGCCGAACGCTCGGTGAAGTTACCTTTCTCTGAGCCAGCTCATAATCTTTTCCTAACATCACCAACGTGTGCTCTTTCCAAAGCCAAACAAATGACTTTTGTTGCTTAACCCTGACCATATATTTGAGGCGGTAGTTTGATTGTCAAAAACCGAGTCGTTGGAACAAAAGCACTTTATTTTTTGTTTGTAATAGTGGTGGTTGTGGGACTGCGGTCCTGAAACCGATGTGGGTGTGATCCCCAAACTACTGTCCCCGGGTTTGCAGCAACCTACAATACGCGCTGTCAGTCCGCTTTGTATGGGGGGTTACTAGCCGTAATTCAAAATGGTTGGAAATATGAATATTGATTATCTATCCCGCTTCTCCTGCACTCAGGCTGGCGGAGGAAAGAGGGGGTTGGAGGCCATCCCAGCTGTCATTGGCGAGATGCAGGGTTCACCCTGGACTGGACAGCAGTTGATCACAGAGCCACATATGGAGACATAAAACCATTCACCCTCTCATTGACATGTCATTTAATCACATCCAAACACTCACTCATTCACACACACACACACATGCAGACATACAACCATTCACCCTTTCATTCACACATCATATAGACACAAAAAAACAGTCACTCCGTCATTCACGTGCCCTTTACGGGCATACAAGCATTCACATCATGTACAGACATACCATTCACTCACTCTCGCACTCATACATTATATACAAGCATTCATCCTTTCATTCAGATGTCATTTAGAGACATAAAACATTTCACTCAATCATTCATAAGTCATACAGAGACAAGCAAACATTCACCCTGTCATTCACGTCATAAAAAGATGTACAACCGTTCTCTCACTCCTTCACACTTTATATGCACATTCACTCTCTCATTCGCACATCTGGGCAAAAAATACTGCATGATTTTGGACTGTGGGAGGAAACCGGAGAAACCCACACAGACACGGGGAGAACATGCAGACAGAAAGGCTACTGTCGAATCTGAACCAAGGACTTTCTTTCTGTGAGGCGGACGCTCTAACCGCCGCGCCACCGTGCCGTCTGCCGGACGGAAACAATGGCTTGTTTCTAGCTGCCGAAGGAGGTCGGGAGGGATCAGATGAGGGGAATCGCTTTGATTGGCAGATCGAGGTTCACCGAGTGGGAGGGAAAAACTAAAGCGAGCGGAGCCGATCTGTCAGCCGGGCTCGCACAAAGCAAATATCTCAGCTCTGTCCCTTCCTGTCCTTTTTTTTTTTTTTTGTGAGATTCGCATCTTCTCGCCAGATGTATTTTCTATTCGAAACAGTTTTCGGCGAAAAATGCAAAACAAATGCACAGGCGGCCCGAGACCTTATGCACGGAAAGTTTTCTTTTCTCCTCTTTTTCACACAGACCCAGAACCTATGCGCTCGCTGAAAGTCTTTCTCTGATGTGCTCAAGTGAGACTTCTTGGCCCGCAGGCCGGCCGACGTCAATGCGGTGTGTTGTCAGTTTCACAGTTAAAAAAGGTTGCCAGATCGGAGGCTCCGCACACAGCGAGTGGTACGAGAAGTGAAATTCGCCCAGTGTGAAGTTTCAGCCTTTTGGATTTAACTGGTAATCTGAGTATTTTGGAAAAGCTGGGGAAAAAAAGCACTTTTTGGAGCTGCTGTCCAAATCTCCCTCCTTTCATCAGAAAAAGGACTTAGCTCAATCGGTAAGAAATGAAATTATAACCGCAGGTTTGAGTTCCTGCAACCTTTGAGCCAAGGAATGATTTGGGGAAAACTATCCTATGGATATTTTTAGACAGCTTTGGGTTTTTCTGTGCAAAAAGAAGAACGCTCATTGATTTGTGTTTATGACAAATCACAATATCTCCTGGTGTCGTGAATGAAACACCCTCGGAAACAAAACCTAAGGGAGCTGAGTTCATGGGCCCACTGCAATAAACGACAAATATGTTGCGACTTGTGAATGAGAGAGTTATTGAGCGCGTCTCTGCGTCAGTAAAAGGCCGAGGGAAAGGTAGGTTACCTCTATATGACATATGACTGACAGAGTGAATGGCTGTATGTCTCTATATGTGGCCCTGCGATCAACTGGTGACCTCGCCTCTCGTCTCTCCTCTCGCTGGCTAACTCTCGATCTGCACACTCGTGCTTCGGTCTCTTTGTCTGAGACGTCGCCCGATTCCAGCCAAATGGAGACATTTCATCTGAGAAACACTTTTGAAAAAAAACAGAAGAAGAAGAAGAAGAAGAAAGAGAAGTGTAATCTGTGCCGCTCTAAGCAAGAGATCGGGGTTAATCAAAGAGGTCGGAAAGAGGGCAGCAAGTCCTGTGCTCATACAATCTCTTCTTGTTTTGATAAACAATCTTAGCATTTCATTGTGCGCTGCCGGAGGGCGGCTGCCGGAGCGCCCGGGCAGCCTTGAATTCTTCCTTTCACAGGTGGAACAATGAAAAGGCTTCCCTCTCTTGAATGAGTCACTGAGCTGATAGGATCACACGTGTTTACATTGCGCAGCCTTGGCCCGGACCGACACTCGTGTTGCTTTGCTAAAAGCTAATCAAGGAAATTGCTGTTTGTAAACGTCGGCGTATCAACATCTGGGAGCAGTCACCTCTCCCTCCGCAGAAAAACAGCTTAAAGTAAAAATAAAGGGTAACAAATACTGATGCATGGCACCGGATCGAGACGCGCGCACGAAAAGAAACCGCGCACGCGCGCCCCGAGCCCACGTGCACACGCAGACACACGGCATTTGTGATCCATTCCTCCACGGAACAGGCAATGGAAACTTCTGCAAATGTAAATCTGCTGGGTTAAAAATACAGCGCATTAATGTGCACCACATGTGGCACTCTGGCAGGACGGAGGATATTTTGACGGCGGGGGGAGCGGAGGGAGGAGGGAGGGGGAGCAGTCCTGGGGTTTCTCCAACAAAGCAGAGAGGGGAGACACACACACACACACACACACACACACACACACACACACACGCACACACACGCACACACACGCACACACATGCAGCTGCACTGACATGATGCAGCACCCGCTCCCAAAAAAAAACATCTCCTCCTTTACCTTGAGCCTTTTCCACGAACACCACCTTGGAGTCGTGCTGGAAGTTGTGCCCGTCGAGGAGCATCCTCTCCCCGCCGGGGGCCGGACACGTCTCCAGGCTCTGCTTGTCCACCAGCGGCAGCTCCTGGGCCGATCTCTGGGCTGAGGGAAAGGGAGAAAACACACTCATTGCCGGTGCTAATACACACCCACTCCCCATGCAGACCTGAGCATCCAGACCGGGGTTGAATCACTACCTAGACGGTTTCAAGAAAAAAAACTTGCCTGCGTAGCTTCACTCCTGCATGACAGAATGGAGCTGCCTCTTCGCCAGCGACGAAAAAGTGGAGTCGTGTTCTGTTTATTTGTGTTTTCTTCAAAATAGGTGGAAGTTTTGCCTTAAATATTTAGTTTGAGAAGATCTCCCTGCAGCCGAGACTAACCGACTCCTCTCCCTTACCTTTTGGCTCGCCCCTCGCGCTCCCCGCTCGCTTTCACTTTTTCCAAAATGATCTATTTGCAGTCTAAACATAATGCCGATGCCTTGGCCGGAGCGAAATCTGCAATTTCATCGTGATTGACCGGGATAAATAAACACATCTTCAATAAAAACACGAATGTTTTTCCTCAAAGGAGGATCATCTTTTTTGGAAACCCGATGCCGCCGCGTTCTGATTTTGATAAAGGTTTAATTCTCGGCCTTTGGACACCGTCGTCTCCTGTCAGTCTGTCGTCCTCCCTCGCACACACAGAAGGGAATTTTTTGGTCGAAACAATCGCTTTGTGGCAGTTGTTGCGAAACTAACAATGCTCTATTTCAAGGGGCTGAGATCATGGTTTAACTACTGTCTCTCATTTACCTCATAAGAATTAATGTCGGCGGCAGCTCTCGCCGCCAGAACCACATTAAGTGGTCGATCTGCTTGAACGTAGCCCCGGTGCAACCAGAGGTCAGCTGCGGCACGCAGAGTCAATAAAGTTTATCAGGCAAAACCTAATTGGTCTTTGCAAAATAAAGATAAAAAAAATAAATAAAGATTTATTAAATTCTCATAGGCTCACTGGCTCTTGAACAGCTGTGTGCAATGATTATTATTTTTTATGGACATTTTTAACACATTTGAATTTTTTTTTTTTATTTATCAACAAATTGCTTATTGGGGTTATAGTCACAGATGTCGGCAGGGCTGCTTTTAGACTTTTTCCAAAACAATAAAAACACGTTTGAATAACGAAGAGCCAAGACCGGGCTGTTGTCGCTCTCTGATGTCTGACTGGGATGGTCCCCGGGAGGGATTCCACTTGAATTTTTAGAACTCAAATCTCCATGATAAGGTTTAGGTTTTGAAACTTTTGTTTCTCAGAACATTCATACATTCATTCTCTGTACCGCTTATCTTGCTGAAGCCTATGCTAGATATCATTGTCATTCACTCTGCACTGGTCAGCAGTCGATAACGGGGCCACATATAGAGACATACAACCAATCGCCCTCTCATTCACAAGTCATAGTGAGACTTTGACCAGCCATTGGGTTTCTTCATGGTTCTTGGGTTCCCTCCCACACTCCAAAAACATGCCATAAGGTAATTGCCAGATGTGTGAATGACAAGGTGAATGGTTGGAAAGGGTAAATGACGTGTTCATGAGGAACTGAATGTTTGTCTCTCCATGATCTGCGAATAAGAGTGAATGGTTGAATCTCTATATATGATGAGTGAATGAGAGAGTGAATGCTGATATGTCTCTATGTGATGTGTGAATGACATAGCGAATGGTTGTATGTCTCAAATAGTGGGCGACCGGTCCGGCTGAACCCCACCTCTTGCCCAGTGACAGCTGGGATAGGCTCCACCCTGGCCATGACCCCGACCGCAGCATAAGCGGCATAGATAATCAATAAATGGACGTTTTTCTTAAAGCGACATCGCAACATATACTCACAGCACTCGATGGGGTTGGAGGCGACCTGCAGCGACACTGTTCTCCCCGTGGCCTGGTTGATGTGAACTCTGAAAACCATCCGTACGCGAGTGTTCTTGCGACCGATGTCCGTCTCGCCCTTCCGCAGCTCGATGTCGGAATTACGCAGTTTCAAGATCCCGGCGCAGTCGATTCTGCATGTGCGGAAAGTTGGAGAAGTGAAAAGTTAGTCGCGGCCGTGCAAGTTAGTCGTGGCCGTGCTTCAGACAGGATCGTGGTTTTGCACTTGAACGCTTCGATTCGGGGGTTATTTCACCGTCCTCTTCCACAGATCTCACAACCCGGAGGTTTCACAATGATTAGGACTCTTAATAACAGTCCCCTTCAAGTCCCTCTCTGTCTGCACTCCACTCGCCGAGGTTGTTCGTACTTAAATACCTCCAAGCTTTCCAAAAAGATTTCTGGCTTTTCCATCGTGGTGCTACTTGATGCCACATTCCTCAAAGCCTAGTTAATGTCAACTTTTACACACTTTTGAACACTCCCTAACATTCTTCCTCGCCAGACACCGGGGCCTGCTCCGCTGGCGAAGTAATCAGGTGTTGATGCTGAGGACCCCAGCTGTTCCTGCCTCCACCTACGCACACAGGCCCAGTGCAAAAAACAGAATACTGACGCGGCCGCCGTGCACACGCGGGAGAAACTTTTAAGGCAGCGCAAAGGCCAGGAGGCGCTTCAGTGCGGCCGTTTGATTTAATTTATTAAGAATCTTCTGCCGGCCCCACCCAGCGTGGCGCCCTACGAGAGATATTATACGGCGCCCCTGTCCATTAGATGTTAACATACATTTAGCAAAGACATCATATAGCATCGTTTTTACCAGTGTCTTTAATTTGCAAGATAACACATGATAATTTAGATGCCTTAAAAAATTACAAATAAATGCAAGAAAACTCGGAAATATAATATCAATACCTTAACTCTAAAGTAAATATATTGAAAATAACTGAATAAATAATAACAATAATTATGATATTAATAAAAATGTAGATACACAAGGTGGTCCAGATTGGGGAGGGGGGGGCTTTTTCCATTTTAAGAGTTAATGGTAATAATTATTTTCAATAGAATTACACTGGAGGTGAATTTTTTGCTCGATTTTTGTAGCGGCCCCTGGAGGCCACGCCAGCCTTAGCGGTTGACTATAATGCTAAAGGGGCCAGCCGACTCTGATCTGGAGTCTTACCAAATCGACCAATATTTGTTTTCTTCCTACGAGCTTAAAAAAAAAAAAGTTTGATTAATGGCTCGGGACATTTACTCCTAAATAAGAAATATAATCGCGCTCGGGTTCTATATCATGTCATACGACTATATGCAACGCTTGAGAATCTGTCAAAACAAATACATCTCAAGCAAATCCCTTGCTAATGCTCTAAGTACTAGCGAGGCGGGTCCTCTATGGGAAAAGGGAAGCCATATCCTGAGGTGAAGTCGGTGTATAAGGGGAGATTATGTGTTACATCCATTAAAACGTAGAAAAAGTGCTGATGCTTGCAGGCCGCTACTGCCGGCAGCTCAGGCAGAAACCCCTGGTCCCAGTTAGGAGCTCTGAGCTCCCCCCCTGTAATCTGATCTCGAAGGCTTATAAAATGGGAAAGCCATTCTGTTGCAAAAAGAGGGCAACACATTCGAAACCCAAACACACACACACACACACACACACACACACACACAATGCACACTCTTGGACGCACCTACAGACACAATAATCCATTTTGCGATGCTGACAGACGACAATTCGTTCATTCTAACTGCAAACCGGACTTCGAAGCGGCTGCTGTTTACTGGCCGGTGAACACTTACTCACTGTTTGCGCATTAAAACAATTTGACATCAGTCCAAGTCCGACCTCAGGTACTGATAGTGCTCAACATGCCTCCATGAGCAAAAGTCAAACTCACATAAAAGCAGATGGATCCTAAGATTTGTTAGCGTAGAGTTAACATCAAGAGAGTCACTTTGGGATCATTCCTGAGGATGCGAAGCACATCCAAGAGTTCTCCTTAACAACTTGGGACTTTAACATGATTTGTGTCTAATGACTTGTGACTTATCCAGCGGTTGTGTCTAATGACGTTAGAGCGGTTCAGTGAAAACTGTCCGCACCGACTTGAACCTCAACCAGGCCCCGCCTCCGACGACCGTGATTTGACACGAGGCTCCATCGGGAGACGTGACATGGACTTTCCGTAACGGGTTAAGAAATAGCAGATTCTTTTTTTTTTTTTTTTTCTGTTAGAGCTCAGACAACTGGAGTTATTTCTATTTTCCTTTTATTTTTTCGGTCATCACGTTGAATAAGCTCGCCCACCGAGAGACATTTCAAGCCACAATTCACCAAATCGCCAAAGCCAAACGGCCAAGTTTAGCTTATTTAATAAGACTCACATGGCGCGCATGTTGTTCTCTGGCAGCAACGGGATCTCCAGCACCTTGGTGTTGTTGTGCAAGGCCTCGTGGCTTGGAGTGGACACCGTCTTCCCGGTGATGCGGTGGACCTGGTAGAAGGCGTGGGGCCTCAGCAGCCTGTCGTCAGCTGTGCCAATAAACAGCTGCAGGGTCAGAGGCTCGTTCTCCATGTAACCGTGAAGCTACAGGGCAAGACAGAGAGGCAGTTCTGGTCAAGCCCTCTTGTACGCTCCAGAAAAAGCAAGGGCTCGCAAGCTGTCAAAAACAAACGATGGTCTTGTGGATGACATGAAATGGCCTGAAACAAAGGACACATTTAGGTTCTTGTAATCACCATTTCATCTCTTTTAGTTTGTTGCCAATGGCCTGCGTACACACCCTCCATCAGTTCTTGTCAGGCCTTCTTAGATGTTTTTTCGCCGCAGAGCAACCTCAGGGACGGCCGCTGCCAGAGAGCAGCGAAACCACCTACAGCGAGGCCCGTTGTGATCTGTGAGTCCTTGTCCGTTCGACAAGACTGGGCCAGTGTTTGGGGAGAAGTCGAGGTCACACCGGTCACGCCGAGAACGGGCGAACCGGGGTCGGGGGGGAAATGCTAAATACTGACACCGCTCTGATTTTTATCAGCAAGCCGATCCCGCTGTGATGGAGCTGGAGGCCGTTCAGAGGTGCTGGCGGCGTCGCCCGAGGGCTTCTAAAGTATTCCCAGACCTCCATAGGTGTTAGTTGACAGGAGGCCGCCTGCCAGGATGACCTCAGCCACCCAGCCTGCTGGGAGCGAGCGTGGAGCGCAACCACAGGCTGAAATTCGAGAACAGTGGCTACTACTGACATGCCGTCTGAGAGTTATGTATGTTATCCATACAGTGTGACGGGTCAGAAACAGGAGCTCGACACTTAACATTCTCAAGTCAACACAGTGGCTTCCAATCAGAGTTGATTAAGATGAATCCATAGATAAACGACTATATGATATTAGCGAAATTATTTATATATACATGTGATTCTGATACGTAGGTAAAATGATGAAGTAATGTTCGCATAACGCATAGGACTACAAAAAGTGTCACAGTGAAAGTGCCTTTTAGAATAAGCATTATTACTACAGTAACATTTGAGCTGCATTTAAACGTTGGTAATGTAATGTTTTGCGTAGCCTGTGTCGCTACAAGGTTGCTAATGGCTAGTTAGCATGCAGGTTGTTGCTGTTTCAGATATCATTATATGGTACTGAACAGAAAGCGACAGGCCTATACCTAAAGCATACAGCATTTGTTAGCCCGAGATAATTTCATCATGAGCTTCGAGCAAATTCACTTTTGAAAAAAACTTTTAGGGCTGAACTGCGGCGCAGTGGTTAGCACTTGCACCTCTGGAGAAGAATATTTATGTTCATAAGAGACCCTAAGCTGTCCAGATGTGTGAATGTTTCTTATGTTTCTATTTGACCTGTGGATGAGAGAGCAAATGGTTGTTTTTCTGGATAAGACATGTGAAAGAAGAATGGTTGAATATCTCGATACGATGCGTGAATGAGCAAGTGAATGGTTGTATGTCTCCATATGTGTGGTTTTTATGATCGATTGGCAACTGGTCCAGGGTGAACCCCGCCTCTCGCACAATTACCGTTGAGATAGGCGACCGTGAGCGCGGGCTAAAGGATATAGATGATGAATGAATGAATGAAAGCGCAGCTTCAGAGTTTACTGACCAACAGATACCTATATACTTTAAAGGCCAACACCAGAAAATATATTTTACTGGAGGGATAATTAATTTGGACCCTAAATATACGACTAATTTTGAGTTCATATTCTTTGAAACGGGGACGGAGTGCACTTGAAAAGCTGAGAAAAAAAATTGGCCCGACCAGAGAGGCGCAAACAGACAAACCTGCTCATTGTTTTGATTGTCCGACACAAACATTTTGCTGGGTTGAGCGTATAAACACACACGCCCGCATCATTGCAACCACATGTCAAGAAGATGCATTTTCTCGCGAGAAGTCGGCCAGATCGAAATGAAAATGTATCACATTTTCCACAAATTCTTCCCATTTTCAGTCAAGGCGTCGCAACCGGAGCAATTTTCTTTTTAACTGTTTTGCAAAAAAAAAAAAAAAAAAAAAAAAAAAAAACAGGCAGCGGACGTGTCGACAAATATCAAATCAGAGAGAGGAGGAGAAAACAGGGCCTTTGGGGTCAGAGCTGGATTATATAAAAAAAATAGATAAATAAATAAAAAGGATGCAAAGTGTAAAACAATATGTGCAGAGCGGCATCCAAAGACCCTCTCACAGTTTTACAGACACTTAACGCTATCTAATTATAAGCCGCTCCGGGGCAGCTAAAAGGAGTGGTGAGGGGATGTTGGAAATAAAGACCGCAGTTTTCGTTTACCAAAAAGAAAAAAAAAAAAAAAAAGCGCTAAACGGCGGGGGGAGGCAAAGCATGTGATTCAGAGAAGGAGGAGGAGGAGGAGGAGGAGGAGGAGGAGGAAGAGTAGGAGGAGGAGGAGGAGGATCCCTGTCAGGGTTAAAAGCCTACAAAAGCTGTGTATATTTGTGCAAGGAAATGGGGTTGCTGCCTAGCAATGCTGTTTATTTAAGCGGCAGGCGGGGAGGCGTGATGGAGAGAGGTAGCCCGGCGTGCACGGTTAGCTCGCTCCTCTCAAAATGTAATTACTAACACATTACTTCATTATCTGCTTTAAATCATTATCTGCAAACAAATAGATAGCCGGCGCTCTGTAACGACATCTGAACGCTCTCAGCTGCTTTCGATTGCTCTGCATGTGACCGGACCGAAAAAAAAAAACAAAAAAACAGGAACTTGACCGACAGTGAAAGGAGCCGACTCCGGGCAAAGGGAAGGGACCTCACGGACGTGAAAAGGGGGGTATTTCCTTTCCGCCAAAGCACGGTATTAACCCCCCCCCCTCGGTGTTCGGAGGGGGCATTCTTCACTTAAGGGGCGGGTGTGGTTGCGGCGGGCGGCGGTAGCGATGGCACTGAAAAAGAACAGAAAACAGCCGACCGCGCTCGGCTCTGTACGTGGAGCGCAAAAAAAAAAAAAAAAAAAAAAAAAAAAAAAGAAGGGAACCGCACAGAAGGGAAGGGGCGGCAGAAAACCCGGGGAGGGCGGG
>CAAKHD010004839.1:0-11473 GCA_901007705.1 Fistularia tabacaria
AACACAGATGCACATATTTCACCATACATTCCACACACACGTATACATACATTTTTACACACAAACCTATACCTACATAAATATATATATACACATATACACAATATACACAACATACACATACACATATATACATACACATTTACCCATAGATAGCACACATGAGCAGAAAAAAAAGATTAAATGAACTAAAGTGACCTGTGGTATTTATGGGCACCACACGTGTGAGTGGGGACGGAGTGATGGGGTGGCGGTTGCACAGATTCCCCCCAGGGAGTTAGGGTTGTGTCCCGTCCAGGCTGCTGTTTTACAGTCTGATGGCCGTGGGCACAAAGGAGCGTCTGAAGCGTTCAGTTCTGCACCGGGGTGGGATGAGCCGCTGGCTGAATGAGCTGCTCATCTGCCACAGCTCGTCGTGCAGGGGTGGGAAGGATTGTCCATGATAGCTCCCAGTTTGTCCCTACATCCTCCGCACAGCCACCGACTCAAGATGGTCGAGGTTGAGTCCCACCACTGAGCGAGCTTTCCTCACAAGCTTGTTGAACCTGTTGACCTCACCAGTCCTGGAACCACCCCACCAGCACATGATAGCAAAGAAGAGTGAGCTGGCTACCATAGACTGGTAGAAGGTCTTGAGGAGCATTCTGCAGACACCAAACGACCTCAGTCTCCTCAGGAAGAACATCCTGCTCTGAGCCTTCCAGTATGGGGCATCTGTGTTGTGTGTCCAGTCCAGTTTATTGTTAATATGGACCTCAAGGTACTTATAGGAGTCCACAATCTCCACCTCTTCACCCAGAATGGTGATTGGTTGAGGTCTCCTCCTATTCCTCCTGAAGTCCACTACCACCTCCTTTGTCTTGGAGATGTTGAGTAGGAGGTGATTTTGGTTGCTCCACTCAACAAAACTCGCAACCAGCTCTCTGTACTCTCCTTGTCATCGTTGGTGATGCATCCAACGATGGAAGAGTCGTCAGAGAACTTCTGGAGGTGGCAAGAACTGGACTTGTGTCGGAAGTCGGAGGTGAAGAGAGTGAAGAGGAATGAAGACAGGACCGTACCTTCAGGCACACCTGTGCTGCACATCACGGCCTCAGAAACAATGCCGTCCACCCTGACATCCTGTGAGGTAGTCCAGGATCCAGGCAGTGATGTCAGGGTGAAGTTGCGCACTCAAAAGTTTCAGAAGGACTCTTGCTATCTAATTTAAAACGCAGCTGCTTGTTCAGACCCTCCCGGTGTCTCCTCGTTGACGATTCGTTTGTGGGTGATTTTAGCAAAGGTTAGCTTGCTGGCTTACCGTTGCATGGAAAAACACTACAAGTATTTCAAGTGCAGGAGTGAGACACCAACCGAAGTGGCAAATTTTCAAAATAAAAAACTTGGACAACGAATGAAAATAGCACATGTCATTTTAAGAAATGTTATTCTTTCCCTGCGGCCCGGTGGCTGTGGACCCTTGAAAAAAAAAACATCCTTTCTTTGCCAGTTGTCCCTAAAGATAGCTGGGAGGCGTTTCATGGGAATCACCCGAGGAGCTCCCTGTCGAACCCGTCCACCGTCATCACCGTCTCATTGTTCAATCACTCTTCTATATGGTGTTTATGTTAATGACATCATTTCCTGCCCTCTCCTCTCAGCGCGGTTTATATACTGGTTGTCATTGAGGGACTGATTTGTTTTTATTTACATTAAAATGAAATCACAAACCAGAAAATAAATCTGAGGATGCCCTGCATGGCAGAGCAAACACCTGCCAACAGAAAATGCAAAACACCCTCATTAGTTTTCATGAGTTGTTGCGTGGGACCTTTTTTTTTTCTTTCTTTTTTTTTTTTTAATTAAAGAAAGATAAAGACATATTGTCCCGAGCCAAAAAAACAAAAAAACACAATTGTATCTGCTAGGGTGTGACAACGGTTCAAAGTTTACCGGTGGCGCCGCGAGCCGATGGCAGCTCCGATAGACCAGAACATCGATATCAGATCTGGTTTCCTGTCGTTCGGCTTCCCAGACCGCCATCCATCAGTGGCCCGACGTCTCCTCTTAATAATCTCTCGCCTCGCCGCGAGGAAATAAACATCACAAGCAAACACAGCGCCGCTCGACACCACATATTCAAATGTGGACGCACTGAACTACAAACATGCTAATTGCTATGATATTGGATATGAGTGTGTGTTGTCTGTAAAGGGCACAATGTGGCAGATGTGACCCTCCGTCATCCTCCCACAATTGAATTCCTCAAACTCTCGGGGCCCGTTAGAACAACCTAAAGTGCATCGTCCGGTGTCTTTGGAGCTCGTCCAATTCGAATCCCCGGCATTTCAGAAAAAAAACAAACGTTACTGCTGCTCCCACAGGTATTTCTAAAAATATCTCCTGGACTTTAACCGTCAACCTTTTGAACACAGATCCTACAAGCGGCGATGAGGCTTCATCATAATTTGTTTCATGTCAAACAATGTTGTCTCTTATACGACAGCATTGAGTGAATAAGCATCTTGTATTCTTTTTATAATTTCAAACAAGATGAAGACAGAGCGGAAGGGAGATGCTGTCCAGCTCCAATTGGGTTCCAGGAACTTGCCTCCTCCAGGGGAACCTTTTAGTTTTGGTCATGATGTGAATTATAACCATGAACTCTCAGATGGGTTGGAGTGCCATTAGTGAACTCCTCACTTATTCTGGCTGAAATGCTGATGTTTTTCTGCGAGCACCGGAAAGCCCTCTGAGGCGTCGCAAGAGCTTCCGTTTCTCCGTCTTTCTGTACATTTTCTCGCTGGAAGACATTATAGAACTATCTACAACGCATTTGTTCTTTGAGAAAAAGGTTGTCCTTTTGTCAGAGTGGATTTATAATCTAGAACATTCCTTGTGCAGGTAAATAAAGTTCAGGTGAAGGTGATGTGAGAGCAATGTCTCGCTGATCCAGATGCTCTTAGTGTTACTCTGTCCTTGGGATAGGATGTAGGACCTACAGCGCTGGTTTTTTTAGCTTTGTTAGACGGTGATTAAATATATAAATATGCATTTTTCAAGGATGGGGGATGGAGTCAATCTCTGTAGAGTTTCAGGGCAGCCCATCTGCGATTAGCAATAATTCACACAGGTGTGATTTCTTCCATTCCGCGGTTCTTTCTGCAGAGCCTTCATTCCTGATTGACATCCGTGCTCAGGCCGTTGTCACTCCCCCGTCCTTTGCTGCATTGACGTAATGAACACACTCGCACACTCACACACACGCCTTCAGATGGATTTATGTGTTAATTCATCCCCCCCTTCGAATCCTCACCTGTCTCCGCCGGTTTCTGAAATGACAGTTGAATGAACGGCCTCGGTGGAATCACAGGAAGGTGTGTTTTTTTTTTTCCTTGTCGCTGCCTGGTTCCGGGTCGCACACCTAACCTTGATGTAACGCCTCAGCCGCGGCGCGTCTGCGTCGCCGTGACTCACTTTGATTTTTATTTTTATTTTTTTTAACATCTTCAAATCTTCCATCGGCGGCCCAAAGTTCCCGTCAGACGAGCGTGTTTCCGGGTGGTCGCTGGAAGTGGCGTTTCAAAGCCGCGACACAAATGACGGCTTTAAATCTCAACCCCTTTTTTTTTTTTTTTTTTTGTCAGTTTGATGAAAAGCGGAGAAAATGTTTAAGTGAAACAGAAATAAAAGACTATCGGAGGCATTGTCTCAGAACTTAACATCCACTCGCTCCTTAATCCACACTGGCTGTGGCAGTTTGTAACAATGTTTTAACATGCACAGCGGGATATTAAAAGTATCTGTTGGTTGTTTCTGATTAGCTGCCACTGAACCCTGACTGTAATCCCATAAGCTCGGCCTCACAGCCTCTGAACAAGCCCGCTGATGGGAGGCGCTGCCGCCGACTTGTTCTTCTAACCGCTTCTTCTAATCCATCATACCAAGTTTATCGCACATAACCTCGGACGGAGTAATCCACGCGTGGCCTAGTTGCACACGCGACTGCGCCGCAGCCCGAGTTCACGCCTTGCTTACCGGCGACCGCGCGTTCAAAGTCTTTCCTTTAAGGAGGGCTGGAAATTAATTTGGGTGTAGTGGAGTATACGGGGCTGAGATGGCATCGGCGAACCAGCTGCTGCAAATTAATTGCACTCAGTGGAAGAAAAGCGCTGGAGTTGCTTGTCGAAGAATAAAGTGCCTTAAATTATATGTAAATCTCATAATTTTGCTGATGTTGAGTTTTGTTGCGGCAGAAATATATCATGTAAAGTAAAAGCAGGGGGCGGCTTGGTGGTCGCACAGCGAGAAGGTCCCTGGTTGGATTTCCCCCCAGCAGGCTTTCTGGTTGGAGTCTCTGTGCTCTTCCCCTGTCTTCCTGGGGTTCTTCAGGGTTCTCCGGGTTCCTCCCACAGTCCAAACACCTGCATGGGAGACCCAAAGAAACCCCTACATGTGACTGAGAGGGTGAACGGTTGTACACCTCCACGGCGGCCCCACGGTTTCACGAGTCCAGGCTGAACCCCTCCATCACACTGAGAACATCTGAGACTCTTTGGGAGCCAGGAGGACCAGGACTGAGTCCATCAAAGGGACAGCACGTAATAGATGTTCTGGAGATATGGTAACACTGTGATGGTTTGAACAAGGATGCTGAGGTTGGAGGAGGTTTAGAAGAAGACCAGAGGGGAGGTTTATGGATGCAGGGAAAGGGGACATGAAGTCGGAAGGGAAGATTCAGAGAGGAGGGTCAGATGGAGGCAGGTGATTGGCTGTGGACCAACTACCAGCTCATTCGCATCGCGCTCTGTGAGCGTCACAGAGACTTGGACGTTGCATGCAATAGTGTCTTCTTGGCTGCTGAGGCTAAATCATCTCCCCATAAATCCCTGCTCGCTTTGAAGGACCCGTCGCCTTGGTTTCCGTCACACATTACTGGTTGTCGGGGGTTTGATGTCAGATGTAAACAAAGGATTTGTCCAGTGTTTATCTCAGAAATTACCATTTCTCTTCATTCTTTTCATTCTTTTATTTTCATTGTTGGAAAATAATCAGAGCGACGCAGTGGATCCCTGGTTGGATTCCCACAGGTGGCCTCTCTGTGTGGAGTCTCCATGTTGTCCCGGCGGGGTTCCTCAGGGTTCTCCGGATTCCTACCACAGTCCAAAGGCATGCAGGAGCTTCAGTGGAGACCCTTCATTGTCCAGATGAATGAATGAGAGGGTGAATGGTTGGCTGTGTCTGTAGGTGGCCCTGTGATGGATCCAGGGTGAACCCCACTCCCTGCCTGGTGACAGCCGGCATCGGCTCCAGTGCGGGAAAAGTGCCGTAGATGATGAATGAATGAATAATTCCGAAAATGTGTGAACGCCTGGTCTGCAGAAAACATCCATTATTGAAACGTGACCAGGGTGTCCATCTGGCCCATCCATCATAGACTGTGTTTCTGGTGCTTTTGTTTTTGCTATGATTACCACTTTCAGTCCAGGATTGAAGCTAGGGTACCCTGGAGGGAAAAATAAATTATGAAATAATTAATTTGTGAGGTGACTTTAAACAAAGAAATAACCCAGTAATGCACTGGTGGAACAGGTGTATCTGTCTTCATTCACGCTGTCTGTATCCATTAGCCTGCAAAATGACGCGGTGGCCCGAATGTGTTTACAGGTGCTAATTGTATTTTCCCTGCTATATGACGATTAACAGCAAATCTCATTTAGTGCATCGTGCGGTGTTTAATGAAACATCAATTAGCGAAATGAGCAGTTTGCCATTTGCAATCTATGTCCTATTTTTTTTTTTCTTCTTCTTCTAATTCGTTGAATCAAAATCCTCAACTTTCTCCAGCCTTCCTGTCCGGGCGGCTGAACCTGCAGGTGCCTCACGAATGCACCTGTCGGTGGGATCAGCAGCGTGGATTTCACCGCTAATGGAAAGTGTGGGATTTCTTTTCATAGATCCCTCAGAGACGGGACGGTGTCCAATTTCAGCCACGGAGAGACGTCACCTTCGAGTCCGGAGTCCCCAATCTTGGCGTGTCCGGGGCCAAATCGTGTTCGGGGCGGTTTCTTGTTTCATCGGCGAGTACACAATGCAACATCGCAAATGCAATTAAAGCGCGGTGAGAGTGGTGCTCCCGACGACCTTCACTCACGCCGGTGATCGATATCAGTTATTTTTTCAACCATCCTTTGCTCGTAGACGGCAATAAAAGACGGCCCAGAAACCAATATCAACACTTTTTGAAAGTTACCATCCAGAACCAATGTAAAAGGGCATTTCAGAAAAGAAAAACGCTCCACCCGTTGAGACTGATAAGCATTTTGAAAAGAGAAACTTTAACCGGAATTAAAACTTTGATTTAAGGATCGAAGCGTGTCTGCTTGAGAGAGCAGCTTGTTCCTCTGCCAAGGAGCCGGTGGGCAGCTGCTGGGTCTGGACTCCGCCACATTAGTAGTCCCTTTCTTGTAGCGTCGAGCACTTTCATTCAGATTATTTGTAGCGCGGCCTCCACATTACAGCAGGGAAAACACGGACCGCCGGAAGGTTTGCCAGAAATGTCTGTCTAGTAAACGGTTGCTAATCGTGGCGGTGACCAGAGAGCCGGACGATTAAGCGGTTTTAGCGCCGTAGGAACATTTTCCAGTGCCTGGAAGTTTTTAGGAAGGAGGCTGTTTTCTTGGTACGTTCAAACAGCTGTGGAACCACAGTAGACCTCCCAGAACCTCCTAGAAGTCTTCTTACGGTTCCATAGGAAATCATGTGATGTAGGTGATTGGTGGAGATTACAAGCCTCAGCCATTGCCAGATTCGTCTTGCGGCCTGTGAAGCGCCATCTTTGAAAACTATCGTGGTCACAAAATGGACAGAAGCAGTAAGGAATGGAGCGACGAGGAGGTCCACGCCTCAGAGGGTTTCCAGGGCTAGCAGAGGAACACCTACATCATGGCCAGAACAACTGTAGAGTTAGCTAGCGGCTAATGGTGTTCTTCACACAGCCAAGCAGTGCAGGGAGAAGACAAAAACTCTTCAACCACCTGATAGTCCAGGGTTGTTATTCCATGAACGCTGTGGCAGCTTCACCTCCATGCTGCCCGTGTCGTCTTCCTCCTCTTCTTCTTCTTCTTCTTCTTCTTCTTCTTCTTCTTCTTCTTCTTCTTCTTCTTCTTCAGTGGTTTGTTTTGGTGCCCCTACCGTGGTCCCTCACTGCCTGTGGGAATGCAAAATTAAAAGGTTCCCCTGGAGGAGGCTCGTTCCTGGAATGAAAATTGTTCTTAGAACTTTCCCATCTGAAAGCGACTTTGGTCAGCGGGCTGCAGTTCAACCGGCCGTGATCGACACTAGCGTGATGGCAGCTTTGACTTTGGCTGCATTTTAACGACTCCTCTGGAGGTAAAGCCTCAATTATTTAATTCAATCCATGGATTTCATCAAGGTGAGCTGCTCTGTAAAATGGAAGCTGAAATCATTAGACTCACAGGAACCGTCTTTGCATTTCCCGCCGCTTAACGCAAGCACATAAGACACTTCCGAGTCATTTATTGAGCGTATGTATACGAACCGCAGTTCCACGGTGTTATCGGATCACACGGTCCGGGACTTAGATTAGCAAAGTTAAATGTGTTAATTTACGGCCTCTGAGACCCAGCTGTGACTGCATTGGGGTTTATTTGTGAGATTTTCAGCCTGTAGCATCCATTGGACCAATGGTTAAGCACCAGTTTCTAATCAAATCAATCAAAAACATTCATTTCAAATGAGTTTCCTTTTTGCACCCCTGGGGAAGAGTAGCGGAAACTAGACTGAGAGCAGAAGTCAGCATTTATGGTTTCATGCCTAGAAAGAGGACTACAGATGCAGTATTTGATTTATGAATGCTGAGAAAAAGTACATAGAAGGTCGGAGGGAACTGCACTATGTCTTTGTAGACCTAGACAAAGCATATGATAGGGGACCAAGAGAGGAACTATGGTATGCATGAGGAAGTCTGGAATGGCAGACAAGTATGTTAGACTGGTGCGGGACATGTATGCCATATGTGAGACAGTGGTGAGGTGTGCTGTAGGTGTGACAGAGGAGTTCAAGGTGGAGTTCAGGGGTCAGCTCTGAGCCCCTTCTGGTTTGCAGATGAGTTTGGACAGGAATCCCAATGGACAATCATGGCATGATGTTTGCAGTTGGCATTGTGATCTTCAGTGAGAGCAGGGAGCAGGCTGAGGAAAATCTCAAGAGGCGGAGGTGTGCTCTGGAAAGGACAGGAAGGAAGTTTAGCCATAGCAAGACAGAATGTATGTGTGTGAATGAGAGGAGCCCAAGTGGACCCATGAGGTTACAGGGAGTGGAGATAAAGCTGAAGGATATTAAGTACTTAGGGTCAGCAGTCCAGAACAGTGGACAGGGTGGAGAAGGGGTGTGACCAGGGATGCTGTACGATTTCGAAACAGTGACATTGAAGACAAATTAGAAGGCCGAGCTGGAGGTGGCAGAGATGAAGATGTTGAGGTTCTCTTTGGGAGTGACCAGGATGGAGAGGATCGGGAATGAGTCCATCAGAGGGACAGCACATGTTAGATGTTTTGGAGAGAAGGTCAGAGAAGCCGGACTGAGATGGTTTGGTTGTGTACAGAGGAAGGACATTGTTATATTGGTAGAAGGATGCTGGAATTGGAGCTGCCAGACAGGAGGTCCAGAGGAAGAGAAGAGGAGATTATTGGATGGAGTGAAAGCGGACATGAAGTTAGGTGGTAGGACAGGAGAGGATGCAGAGAACAGGGTTAGATGGAGGAGATGACTCACCTTGGTGACTCCTGGAGGGAGCAGCTGAAAGAAAAGTTTCCTTTGCGTTATCATTCGATCTCCTGTTATTTTATTTTTCTTTGTCCTTTTCAATTCCTTACAAATGTCATCGGCCTCGTAGTTACTCAGCCTTCATCATTTCCGGGAATCTGGCGCCGACCCGCGCTTCAAAAAGTGTCGCGCTGAAGTTCATCTCTGGTTTTTGCGTTATTGCTCAGGGCCGAGGGGAGCCCCTTAACACCAGGTGGTTTAGAGAATGTTCTTTGGTGCTTTCACAGACAGCAAAGACCGGCAGGCTTTAGCACAGCCGCCCCTTAAGATGACAATCACTTTATTTACACATTTTTTAAGATACAAAGTGCAATTTGAGCAAATTTTATCCTTGAAATCCGAAAAAAACAATTCATGATACGAATACGAGTGCGAGAAAGGCGTGAAATTAGCGCGATTCGTGCCAAGCGAACTCCCACAGCTTCCAGCATCCCTCGGCCCCTTGGTTCAGAGAGTTGGTACAGTCCACATATCTGGTGTGGTGTTCCTTTCTCTTGTTTGGCATCATTTTATATCTTTGTGTTTATTTTGTTTATTTATTTTAACGATCATCATGGGAAAGCAAGTGGTGAGCCCAGAAAGAAGATGCTTTCAAAGGAAATTAAACAGGACATAATACCAAAGTGTGAGCGGTATCGCACGTGAATAGAATGGCAACGCATCCACAATATAGACCAACCGATTCCTTCGTTTTCTGTCATTTTAAATGGGGAAAATTAATTTTAAGATACGAAAAAATCAAGATATGAACCCACTTCTGGAACCAGTTCAGTTCGTATCTTCAGGGCCCGTTGTGTATTCACACAATTTTAGGGGGAGACAACAATCCCTGAAAGTGCTCCGCCACATTCATCCCATCATGCGTTATCTGTGCCACTTATCCTGCACTCATGGTGACAGGTCAGCTGGAGCCTGTACCAGCTGTGATTGGCTCACCCTGGACCAATCACAGGGCCAGATGTAGAGGCAGAAAGGTTGGAATTGAACCAGCAACCTCTCTGCTGCGAGGCAGAAGAAGAACAACGGCTCTGCTGCTCATTTTTGTCCCGTAAGTTGCTGACAAATAGATGAAATCCAAACTAATCGCGGGCTTTGCATTGAGGTGATTATAAACTGGAGGATTTATGAAACATAAAAAACAGTTGTTTTTTTTTTATGTACTCTTAAATTTGACAATATAATTGGAAGAAAGAGAAGGGGCTTAGAAGATCCTGTTTCCCGGGGTGCATTTCTGGCCGGCGATGACGCGCAAAGGTAGCTTGGATAAAATCAACCACAAAATCGGCCCCATCAAAGGGCGACGGCGTGAGGGAGAGAGTCTGCTAGAAATAGTTTCCAGGACAACGCAAAGATTTGCCCACTCCCATTTGCCTTTTTTCTCTTAATTCCCCATCGCAGGGAAATTGGTCAAGTGTTCGGCCAGGAAGGACAGCTGATATCAGCCGTGCACGTGGCCGCCAGCAAAACCTTCAACGCATCGGGTTGTTATCTGGAGATGGTGCCTCTTACATGCCGTGATTTTAACGCCGGTTGAGGGTTTTGACCGGGGCTCCTAATTATCATCAGCGGCGGATTTAAAACTGACCCCGAGGTCAGGGTTGCTTTGCTAAAAAAAAACAAAAAAAAAAGATAACACTAATTTTGGGAAAGATTCCTAATTACTGGTTCAGTGAATTCATCAATATACAAGCAAAAAGGGCACTTATTTTCATTTTATTTCTTTTTTTCTGTTTATTTTCTGTTTTGAATTAAATAACACAAGCACATTTCCTCGTCAGCAATTAAAACCGCTATCTGACATCGCCCGGATTAAACGCTGGTGCACTCACAGCTTTATTTATTTGTTTATTTATTCATTCTAATCAAATTCGAGGCTTATTGGCCATTTATCAAACATACATCCATGCTGCTAAAAGGGGTCGGGCGGACGCGCATTATTATATAATGATTCACCGGAGGGTCGGAGCGCAGACACAGCACAGACGGAGACAATAACGTGGTGTGTTGTTCCTGCCGCAGTCTCTGAAGATACACATAAAGATATGTGGGGGTTGAACCCCCACATATACCGGAAGGAATGATTTATCCCCTGGTTTTAACCATTGATGTCAAACGAAAAGTAACACGCTGCAAAAAAACCCACTGGCTGATAAAGTCCACGGGTTTCAGTGCGGAAGCGACACCGGCAGCTCCCTGCTTCCCCGCTTGAAGAAGAGGAAAGGTCACACGTTGGAGATTTCAGAAGACCCTGAAAATACAAAAAAGTAGTTTTATCAGGCGTTGTGCATGATTTATGGATGCTCAATTTACGTGGTAAGTCGGGGTTATCCTTCTCGGGAATCTTCTGCGTCGCGGCGGAAGGTTTGGGTTCGGCCCGATTCCCGACTCCGACAGGCCTCCTTCTCGCCCTTCTCCTCCGGGCTGCTAGCCTTCAGGGGGCGCCACGGCCGATCACCCGCCTCCATCTAACCGTCTTCTTCTCCTCACACACCAGCTGTCCTCTTCCCAACCGGCCATCACCTCCTCACCGGTCTTCCTCTGGACCTCCTGCATCTTTCCACCCCGGTCCTACAGCGCACCCACCCCCCCCCAAAAAGAAAAAACATCCCCAGTGAACCCCCTCAAGTATTTTCCAAAGTCACACCGC
>CAAKHD010004840.1:0-11273 GCA_901007705.1 Fistularia tabacaria
CTCCCCCTCCCCCGGGGAAGGGTTTTGGGCGGGGAGGCGGGGCCCGTTCAGTGTGTGCGTGTGTGCGTGTGTGCGTGCACGAGAAAGACCGTATGGAAAACCGCCCCCCCCCCTTCTCCTCCTCCCGGAATAACGGATCCGGGTTCCTTCATCCTCCACTTGGAAGTTTTGCAGCAAATGTGGAATTTCCGCTCTAAAACAAACCGCGCACGTCGGTGTCCGTAACCGACTCTTCGAACCGAATCACGACGATTTGGTGGAGAAATAATAATCGTGATAAATAAATAAAAGGACAGAAAGGAGGTTCGTTTGACGCGGCGCAACCTCGTCGTCAAAACGCCCGTCTGCGCGGCCAAACTCGTCCGGTCCTTGAACGCACCATCCGAAGCACAGCTAGGTGTAGCCCGAACGTTCGCCGCCTCCGCCGCCGCCGCCGCCTTTCCGCCGCGGACTTACTGAGCATGAAGAGGACAACCGAAAGCCCGCCCCTCCGCGTCCCTCACGCCGACATGTCCCGCGTCCTTCCTCCCTCCCGGGGCTCCGAAGCACCGCCGCCCTCTCGCCTCAGACGGCCGCGAAGGTCCCCACATCTGCCGAACAATACGCCGCGTAGCCGGAGCTTTGTATTGCAACAGCTGATGCTATTAATAGAAAAGCCTCGGAGGGGTGGACGGCGCTCCCCGGCGGGGGGTACGACGAGGTCGCGGGGTGCCAACCGGGAATTCAACGTCACCTTCGAGTCGAGTGTACGCTCAAACGTAGATGTATTCGTTTTTCGTGACTCATCTCGCGGCGTTGAGGTTTGGAAAAGGTCGCAAGGCAACAGGGGACCCCCCTTTTCGTGAAATGGACTCGTCCCCTCTATACTGGGGTTTTTTTTCTTTAAAGGAGCAGTTCGGAGGAAATTAGCTTCTCCAATGAGGGGAAGTGAGAAATACAATGTATAGGGGGAGTTCATTGTAAACATCCTGAAAGAACATGTTTCTACATTGTGGGGGGGGGTCATCGAATTCTATAGACGAAATTTAAAGATTTAAGATTTAAATAAATCACATTTGCAAACCTCTCAGACGCAGAGGCGAGTTTCGTTTTGGGTTTCTTCAATTGTTTGCACGCTTTTCGGGTGAAAACGCTGCCGACATTTCAACTCAGACGTTTCAGTCTTCTTCTGCTTTGTCTTCTTCTCCTTCAGGGGTCACCGCAGTCAACCATCCGCCTCCATCTAGCCCTCATCCTCTCACACCAGCTAAATTCATGCCCTCTTTCCCTCCATCCGTAAATCTCCTCTAGAAACCCCTGCCTGGCAGTTCCAACCTCAGCATCCTTCTCCCCAGATCGTCACCATCCCTCCTGTCTCCATGTCCAAACCACCTCCGTCTGCCTTTATCTCCAGAACATATAAATTGCGCTGTTCTTTTCAGGGCTCATTTCTGATCCCATCCATCCTCTCACCTCCCTTTTCTACACCTTTTCCTTTCATTCCGACTGACACTCTTTTATCACACCTGGTTTCAGGCATTTAAATGTTTTCCTCCATTTATTTATGTTTCATTTCACTTTTTCCCCTGCTTTTTTCTTAATCCCTGGGGTGTTTCATGTATTTATCTTTTCTAAATCTGGTGATCATTTTTTTCGTTTTATTTCGGGTCGGCGCTGTGGTTACCGCTTCCTCCCTGCAGCAAGAAGGTCATGCTTCTCTGTCTCAGTGTCCATCCCTCATGACCCTTTTCCATGTTTGATTTTTTTGAATACTGTTCATCAGATGCAAATTTGTCTTCCAGTAAGCAATGAAACAGGATTGCCTTTTTTTTTTTTTTTGTTCCCCAGTAAGTGAATCAGGATTAGCGATTTGCCGTGTTTGACGTAAGGGCCTATTGATTTCAGCTTTGGTAGATGTGTGGGGGCATTGAGGAGGTGGTAAACTGATTGAATGTGTGACCGACGCGTTCGACCTTTGAGTTGACCCTTCCGAGTTGATGGGATCTTAATTTCCTCAGATTCTCGTGCAACGTCCGCCATTGCTTCCGATGGTGTTGACGCCTGTCTGATGGAAGCCGTGTCCCAGGCGTAAAGACAATCACCTCATACCAAACCAACAAATATTGTCACTCCTTTTTTTTTTTTTTAAATCAATTCTAAGGTCGACTTGCTCTGAAGGTGCGCCCGAAGCCCGCAGCGTTCATTACGTCCAACCTTGAAGTGCACAACCGACCTTCAGTGTCACGGATCATTAAGCGGCGATGACGTGAGCGTTTCAGTATCGATGCGGCGACACAAAGAACACGTGCTGGAGCATGGTGTATCCATGTGAAAAAGAAGGAATAAAATCAAGGAGCCCTTCATGCCGTGAGGGTTTTCTCCAAAATCCCAAACTCCTTTTGCAATTGACAAAGGCATGCATGCCAGATCCTCCAGGGAGACCATTTGAGGTTTGGTATTAACTCACTTGAAGTCAATACAGACCCCTGAGGCTTTTTTGAAACGCCAAGCAGCAAAATACCAGAGGTATCTGACAACAAAAAAAGCGTTTATATACTATGTATGTATTCGTGTATATTCATGCATTCATTCTCTATAACACTTATCCCGAGACAACCATTCACTCGTTCATCCCCACATAATATAGAGACATACAAACATTCACCCTCTCATTCACACAGCAATTTAGGGTCTCCAATTAGCCTACAACAAGTTTTTGTATTGTAGATCGTACAAATATATATATATATGTATATATATATATATATTTATTTAGAGAGAGAGAGATAGACACAGAAATATAGATCTAAAAAATCTATATATATATACATATATGTATATATATATATATACACATAAATATATATATAAATATATACACACATAAATATTCACCCTCTCATTCACACAGCAATTTAGGGTCTCCAATTAGCCGACTACAAGTTTTTGTATTGTAGATCGTACAAATACATATATATATAAATATATAAATATTTCGAGAGAGAGAGACACAGACACAGAAATATAGATCTAAAAATATATATATATATACATACAAATATATAGTACATATATATATTTTTAGATCTATATTTCTGTGTATATCTCTCTCTCTCTAAATATATATATATATATATACATACATACATATATTTATATATCAGTACAAAGCATAGCATCTTACAAGGAATGGTAAACCAATGTAGCTTGCTCTCTGACACAAAACACAAAAGAACTAGTGTTTCTTTCGGGCATGATAATCAGAAGTCAATTGAAGGAAGATGAGTGGGAATAAAAATGTTTTTCGGGGGGGGGGGTTTCAAACCAATTAAATTTGAAACTAGTAAATAGGAACGCCGAAAAAAGAACGTTCTTGCGCCAATATTATCGACACTTCCGTGGTATTTACAGCCCATTTTGAATTTCTCATGGAGCTTCATGTAAATTCTTGGTTATTTCAAAACTTAGATCATTTTTTTCTGGTCAGTTCTTGCAAATTTTTCGATAAGAGAATACTTTACTGATCCCCATAGGGGAAATTCATGAAAAAGTTCGTTCCGGGAGTAAGTGAGCATATTCCTTGTTAAATTTGAGAAGGTAATCATAACATAAGATAAGATAAGATAAGATGAGATAAGATAAGATAAGATAAGATAAGATAAGATAAGATAAGATAAGATAAGATAAGATAAGATAAGATAAGATAAGATAAGATAAGATAAGATAATACTTTATTGATCACCATAGGGGAGCAGCAACATTAGAGAAAGGAAGAAAACAAAAAAAACAACAAAAAAAAACAGGAAAGATAAATACACACTATGACAGTGCAAACACATATGCACATAAGTCACCATACATTCCACACACACGTATACATACATTTTTACACACAACCCATACCTACATAAATATATATATACACATATACACAATATACACATACATACATACATACACATTTACACATAGATAGCACAAAATAACGAGCAGAAATAAATAGATTGAAAGAACTAAAGTGATGGTAAATGAGTCGGGAAAGAGAATAAATAGAGGAAAAAATAAACAGAGCTGCTGCAACAGGCTGCCATCTTCCAGCGCCATCTTGAAAAATAAAAAATTGAAATACATTTCTTAATCAATCATAAGAGAGTTCTGAAATTAAGTATTAATGCTCTTTCCTTCGGAAACCGTTTAGATTCAGGTCAATTGGGGGGGGAGAAAGGATTTATAGATATCATTCCGAATGTGAAATGATACACGCCAAATCAAAATCAACATGGATTTCGCAGAAGGAAGACGGGGAAGCGCCTGCTTTCAGTCCATCAGAGGCCCGAATGCTGCCCCGCGTGACGCTGATTGTGACAGAAGCACATTAACCCGCAAAAATGTTCATCGCCCCATGTCGATTGGTGGGGGGTAATAGACCTTCCCCTCGGAAACATGCGTTACACACATTACATCCCGGCACACTTCAGTTGTGGCTTGCCTGTTTCCATGGAGACAGTGTCTGAGTTGTGCTTTATTTTTTAATTTTATCCCCACGGTGATCAGACTCTCTGACCGGATCACATATCCGTGCAAACACACACACACACATGCACGCACAGCATCCAAACTACCGAAGAAATAGCAGTTTTCGGTTTTAAGAGAGGGGTCTTTAATTGTTAAAAGCGAAACGCAAAACCTTTGTGTTAAGGACAGTCTTGAGGCGAGGTTATTATGGTGACCCCCGGGAACCTCGGTTGGTCCTCCTCATCCTCTCACTCCAAGGCCAGGGTCCGGATCTCCTAGCTGATGGCGGATGATCCCTATTGTATCAGAGGTTAGTTCGTATACGGGGAGCGGAGACAAACAGAGACGACAGAGACTGTGTCTGCTTTTCCTCCAGAAGGACTTTGCTTTATTGGTTATAGTGAGTCTCTCTTATACAAAAATTTAAACAATAGAGGCATTGAGATATGTGATGTAGCCCACAAAACAGGTGTGGGCACAGAAAAAAATGGGGTTGGGAAACAATGGCTATCTTCAAGGTCGTTGCATGACCCTGAGAGCATCACTGGGCTTGTGTCTCACGGGAAAGAAATAAAAAAGTACAGAAAGTATGTGTTTATCAAAGAGAAGTGGAAAATTACAGGGGAAATGGAATGGTAACAGAAAATTGTCAAACTGTTTGGATTTATATTTCTAGTTTTGCTCTTAAAATCTCTGAAACAAGTGCTTTTCCCGGGAAAAAAAAAACAACAAGATCAATTTCTGCTAATTAAATTCTGATGATGTTTAAAAAAAACAAGAACTTTTTTTCAGAGATTTTGTTCTTCAGTCGCTTCATTCATTTTACTCAGGAAATTCGAATTTTGTGTACTAATGTGGAATCTCGTCTGTGCCTTCTAACGCAGGCCTTCGTCAATAATCTTTTTTTTTTAAGGGGGTTTGCAACGACTCCAACCACAGTGCCGTAAACCCCCCACTGTCGTAAAGTTAAAGCTGTGACATCAACCGGCACCACGACAGCTGCGTCGCTTTACGTTCGCGTCTTTCTGTCATAATGCAACAGCTGCCCTTGAATGAAATAGCCGAGCGTGTGAGTATTCCTGCGACAGACGGAAATAAATAAAATCGTTTTCAGTCGTATTAGCGTCAAATCCAGCAGGCTGAAGCAAATCTGAACGTAATGTAGCGTTTGGTAACGCAGCTTTACGGCAAAGCTTAGCTCGTCACGTTAGCATCGGGCTAGTGACATGAAACACACGCACCAGCGTGTCCGAAAACCCGAGTAGCGGTAAAATAAACTCAACAAACGCCGTAAAGCTACGAGTTCGTGGAAGTACAAACGTTAAACCCAAACACACAAGCTTCAGATTTTTTTTTTAATTATAACAGAATGTAATTTTTTACCAGGTAGCCCCGTTGACGAGTTCATACGGTGGCCTAGAAGGTCAAACTCCTTTTTGTCGCATTACGTCAACATCAGAAAGTCACAGGAAGATGACGAGGAAAGCATTTGAATACGAATATTGCACACATGTATTTACAATCGTATAAAAAAGAGGAATAAAATATATCTGAAGTCTTTTAAAATCGACGCGTCAGAATGAAATGGAATAAACTTTAATATTACGACTGAATTTATCACACAGCGGTTTGCTTTCTTTGTGCTAGGACTTTTTGTTGCTGTACCGTGAGAGTTGCTGAGATTTGTCCTCGCAAGTGAATCTTGTGGCATGTGTTGAACAATGTTTCTAATGTTGTAACAATGTTACAGATACCACTCGACTGAAATCTGAAGAAGTAGTTTGAAAAAAAATACCCAGCACCCATGGCGTCACGCTTCCTGAGGTATTCCGTGCTTCTTCAGAAGTATCGGACGCCGCTGCTCATTGCAAGCTGCGGCGGCGTCTTCGCCGCCAACATGTTTTACCACACCTTCCCTGACGCGTCGTACCGGCAGCTCTACCAGGCCTGGCACAAGGGGGAGCCGGTGGTGCTCTCCGAGAAGCTGCAGCAAGTCTTCCAGGAGGTACGCTCAAATTCTGTTTATTTATCGGACGTAAAAACGAATTTTCACGCCTTTCGAAAAGTCGATAAAACACCAGGAGGAGTTTGCGGCTCCGATTGGACCAGCGTGAAATGTACTGTAAACTCAGTACAGCGCTATATTCTGTCTGATATACAGTAAATGTCAAGAAATTATAATAATAAATATGTTTCTAGAGCACTTTTCTTGAAGGTGCTGTATAAGAGAGAATAAGCGAGTGAATGTATTTGTTATATGTTCTGACGTCTAAATGAGAGAGAAGCAGTGAATGGTTTCCCGTCTATGTGACGTTTGAATGAATGAGTGAATGGATTTATGTCTATATGACGTTTTGATGAAGGAATGAGTGGGTCTACATGTCAAGATGGCGTGTACCGTAATTTCTGGACTATAAGCAGCGGCTAATTTATGGAATGTTTGGGGGGCTTCTGAGGCTGTTCAATTCCGGCACTTAATGGTTTTAGTGCGCAGGAGGAAGACGAAGCTTGCGATACGGTTATTTTTAGCCGGTGAGGCTTGTATTCGGGTGCGTTCAATAGTCTGGAAAGTATGGTAAATGAGAAAATGCTCTAGCGACATGTGAATGGTTGTATGTCTCCAAATGTTGCTGTTTTCGTCTCTAGGTGTTGGAGGACTACGGTATCAAATCACCCAAGAACTTCTCTGCCTTCGCATCCTTTGGGTTCCACCCGGTGGGCGCCGGCGTACCTTGGCTCCCCGCCGGCGCCCAAATCGGCCTGCCGGCGAACTTCAACGGCACGGCGGACGACCCGAGTGGAATCACCAACCGCACCATTTTCATCAATGGCAAGACGGTGGAGTGGGACGGTGAGCTCGGAGCCGCCCTGAAGGAGTCGCTGGTGTTTTCCCCTCAGGCTCAGAAGTTTGCCGTGGCACGGGAGGTGGCCCGGCTGCAGTCCGGCGCACCCGTCCTGGGCGCCGCCGTGGCGCCGCTGTGCCTGGCCGGCGTCTGGGTGTACAGCGTGGCGCTGAAGCAGGTGTTCTCGCTCCACGCGGGGCCCGCCTTGTTCCGCGGCCTGGCGAACGCGGTGGCTCTGGGGCTCGGAACCGTGTCCTATTTCCTCGGCACGGATGCCGTCGGCCAGTGGGTGGACTACAGCTCCGACCGGCGCGCGGCCAGGCTGTCCCGCGATTACGCCAGGGGCGGCGTGGAGTTCTACGACAAGATATTGTCCAGAAACAGAACCCTGCGCTCGCTCATGGGCCAAAAAGGAGAGAGGATGTACGCGCCCAGCGGGAACCTGTTCCCGGCAAATATCCTCCAGCTGAAACACACGCCGTACACCTCCAGGAGGGAGGGCATCCTCTCCCTGCTGAGGAAGGAGGAGGTCTGAGGAGACGCATGTGTCTTCGTCAAGGCCAGTGATGCACGGGGTCCAAGCCGGGGCGGCGGGGATGGGCCCGAGGCGCCGCCAGCCGCGGCTGCGTGATGTCCCTTTCCAGGTGAACGCAGATAAAAACGAGCCGAGTGCTTCTCAACAAGAGCGGGAGCGGGGTTGAACCCGGCGAGGCGTCACCACGACAACGAGAAGGGTCCCGTCAGCAACGCTGTTTAAAGACGTTTCCTCCGAACGTGTCTATGATTAATAATAAAAAGGAGCTGGCCAGGCTTCTACAGGGACAATTACACACCCAAGTTGTTTGGTGTTTTTCATCTCAGGGTCATATGAGTGATGCTGGATGTGTGTGCGTGTGCGTGCGCGTGTGTGTGCGCCTGCGTGCTGCATTTCCATGATTTGAAATGAGTGGTTTTTTTTTACCAGCAGAAGTACGACGTTGTCTGTTGTTCTGTGAGTAAAAACAAACAAGCGCTGGCTTTCTAAAACTACTTGGTTAAAGGAACAGCTCTTTTATGTCTCACACCAGCCACATCCATGCCCTCATTCCCTCCATCCATAAATCTCCTCTCTGGTCTTCCTCTAACTCGATCCTTCCACCGATATCTTCACCATGCCGCCTCTGCTCATGATCGAACCATCCCGGTCTCACCTGCTCTCCAAAACCTCTAACGTGCCGTCTCTCTGAGGGACTCATTCCTGATCCTGTCTGTCCTCCTCACTCCCAAAGTGAACCTCCACATCTTCACCTCTGCCTGCTATCTTCCCCTCAATGCCACTGTCTTTAAACCGGACAGCATCTTCTGCACCTTTCTGATGCTCTTTTATCACACCTGACACTTTTCTCCACCCAATCAAACCTGCCGCCACATGTTTCTCCTCACTCTCCACTGCTCTTGACTGTTGACTATAGATACTTCAAATCCTCCACTGCCTGTTACCTCACTGCTCCACTCGGGTCCCCCTCATTCACACACACATATTCGGTGTTGCCGCAGATAACCTGCATTTCTGTCCATACCTCCACCTCTGGAGATTTTCCTCAGCCTGCTCCCTGCTCTCCCTACGAAAGCACATTGTCATCTGCAAACATCCACATTGATTCTCAATCGAACCCCACTTCGCAGCCTGTCCCTGATGCACTCCCAGCCCCCGACTTGAACTTCTCTTCTTCACACTGTCTTGCGCCACCCCAACGCACTTGTCTGCCACTCCAGACTTATTCTTGCAACCGCAGTTCCTCTTGTCTGAACCCTGTCGTATGCTTTTTCAAGATCAACAAAGGTGTAGCGCAGCTGATCACCTCTCTCCGTTTTTTCAAAATTCTCAAAACCCCAAAACTACATCTGTACTACTCTTTCATGGCTTAGAATCATCGATATTTGGTGGATATCAATGTCGTAAAAATCCATGAAGTTACCAGAGGAAGGATACCAACGCGGTACTTTTGTGTACAATTAGATCTTTGCAACGTCTGTGCGTTTCTCCGACAACAAAGTTGCGGTTAAAGAGAGGAAAAGCTTCCCCCCCCACTAATGAGTTTGATGCTAATCACCTCGGCATCCACCTCCTCACTGGCGCAGGGACCCGATGGCGCCGCGGGCCGCCGGAGGTCGTCCGTCTGCATATTAACAAGCTCCAGATACAGGCTTTTAATCACATCTCCGGTTCCCGCACTCCGAAGACCCAAACCGAATATAGCAGCTCTTAATTAATCATGGGCCGGGCGGCGCTTTCCTTCGCCGCCGTGCGCAGGTAGACGGCATTGATCGGCAAAGCCGCTTCGACGAGATGGAGACATTTGACCCCGATTCCCCGGCTGGGTCGCGTTCATCTCAGGGAGACACGAACAGCAAAGTGGTGAAACAAAAAAAAAAAGTGGACTTAAGGAAAATAAATATCGCCATGCAAAGACGTCATTTGTCATGTAATGTGACGCAAGTCCACTGTCTGCTTAGAATTCGGTTTATTCCATGTAAGCTACACAAATAATTGTCTCCCAAGGTTCTGTTGATTTTCCCCTATTTTTATAGGCGAAAAGAAAAGTATAAACATTTGAAAGTGTATTCAAAGATTTACCACCACTCATATTAGAAACATAAAATTTGAAATGGTAATTTCTCAACATTTCTAATTTTGACTTTTTTATATATATCGTTTTTTATTCACTTATTTTTTTGGGTGGTGACTTTTTTCTCCCTGATTACGTTCCTGGCAGTTTTTATTATCAAATAAAAACATTTAATAACTGCGATCAAAAAAAGAGGGCACTGTGCCATTATCCATTTTATTCTTTACTATATATTTTTTTAGATCCACAATATGAAATCATAATTTGATAACACTTGACAGACAGATAGATCGTCCTCATTTTTCCCTGGATAAGAAAACACAACATCGCTGCGAAATAGCGCGACACATTTCAGCATTCATCTTTTGAGTTCGGCTCAGGCGAGGAAAAGTGCGCGAGCTGGTTGGAACGGATGGAGAAAAGATTATCAGAAAGGTGTCGCCGATGGAGGTGAAGATGTTTACGTTCTCTTTGGGAGTGAGGAGGAGGGATAGAACCAGTAACGGGTCCATCAGAGGGACGGCCCAATGTTAGACGGCCCGGAGATAAGAGGAGGGATGGTGAAGGTTCTGGTAGAGGGGTATAGAGGTTGGAACTGCCAAGCAGGAGGTTCTAGAGGAGAAGATTTATTTTGGAGATGGAATGGAGGAGGACAGAAAGTTGGTTGGTGGAGGAAGATGACCCTTGAAGAAGGTGAATAATTCAGTCTTGGTCAAGTTTCTCTGGATATTAGAGGTTGTGTGTCAGCATCAAAGAAAAGAAAAAGGAATCAGGCTCATCTTTTCGCGGCAACTGGACTCGAATTTCTTTTCAAGACGCTTCAGAACTGAAGAAGCCTCTCAAAAGGCCTCCTCAGTTCAAATCCGCTGGCCACAACCAGAAGATTTCTCACCATGACCTGGATGAGTGAGAACCTCCAATGGCACGAAGCAGACTCAGTTTTTCAGATTGTCTCGTGTGATTCCCCCCCCACCCCCTCCCGGTGACAGAGCTGCTTCCGGACACACATCACAACAACGGCAGCTCTGTGCTGGCGGTCCTCTCCTCATCATCCACTTCATCCTCTGCTTCATGGGGATGCCCCTCCGAGCACAGGCGGCCCATTGTCAGCCGACCGCGCTCTCTTCTGCTTTTGTGCCACATGAGGTCAGTACAGCCCGCATTAACGCTCACACACACACACACACACACACACACACACACACACACACACACACACACTGATCCCCCCCCCCCTGTTTGCAGTGAGCTGTACGTTACCAGGGGGATGTGGGCGGGGCAGCAGCTGGCGGCGCGCTGGGAGACCCGCCGCCAGGACCACGCCATC
>CAAKHD010004841.1:0-10038 GCA_901007705.1 Fistularia tabacaria
GGCTTCTCTCAAAAAAAAAAAAAAAAAAAACTACAACGCGTCACGGAGAACTCCGTCGCGGTCGTGGGGTACATGCGTGATCACCGCAATGGAGACGTGAATTTCACCAGACCTTCGGGGAGAAACTTGGTGGTTGCTGATGGAGATGCAATTTTGTCTACACACGCGCACACACACACACACACACACACACACACATACACACACACACACGCACACACACACATATGCCTTGGACACGGCTGCAGCCGCAGGAGACACTTTGGAGATATCCATACGTGACGCGCCAGGATGGCGAGTATGGCGCTTCACAAACACACACACACACACACACACACACACACACACACACACACATATGCCTTGGACACGGCTGCAGCTGCAGGAGACACTTTGGAGATATCCATACGTGACGCGCCAGGATGGCGAGTATGGCGCTTCACAAACACACACACACACACACACACACACACACACACACACAAACATAGACCCGCACACGCTGTGACAGCCAAAGATGCGTTACGAACATTTAAACGTTATTGTTTTTTGTTCTTTTACACAAACGCTTTGAGAGAAGCTGGGGAATTTAGTCGTTCCCACGAATTAAGGGTGGGGTGGGGTTGGTGGTTCGATTCCCTGCTTCCTCCTGATTTGCCGAGTAGGAGTGTTCAAATGCATCGCTTGCACATGTTGGATGTCCTGGATGTCTAAAAGTCGAGCTGGGGTGGAGGGAAGATCTGGGTGGAAGGATGCTACGGTCGGAGGTCCAGAGGAAGAAGCCCAGAGAGGAGGTGGAGGACAGGAAGTGAGTTGGTGTGAGAGGAAAGGATGCAGAGGAGAGGGTTAGATGGAGGCGGGTGATTGGCTGTGGCAACTAAAGAGAGCATACCAAAGTGGAAGATTTAAAAAAAAAAATGTTATTTATACTTGACCTATTGAGAAACAGATAATAAAAAGATTTATTCTCCACGCCTGTCAAACTGTATACACAGTCTGACAAAGGAACTGCAGCTGGTAACTAAAATGGCTGAGTCACTGCTCACCCTGAGAAATGATCCTTCACACAAAAATGGCGTTCGAAAAAAAAGAAAAACTTTTTTTTTTTTTAACAAGTCACTGGCAGGTTTAAAACATTCAAACGCCTTCATCTAATCACAGCCAATCTTCTGCCTCCATCTAACACTCTCCTTTCACACCAGCTCACTTCCTGTCCTCTTTCCCTCCATCCGGAAACCTTCTTCCCCTGGACCTCCTGCCTGGCAGCTCCAAGCTTCCTTCTACCCAGATCTTCACCATCCCTCCTCTGTCAATGTCCAAACCATCTCAGCCTGACTTTGTCTCCTGAATATCTACCACGTCCTCATTCCTGATCCTCTCCATCCTCCTCACTCTCAAAGAGGAAGCTCCACGTCTTCATCTCCTCTGCCTCCAGCTCTGCCGTCTATCTTCTCCTCGTTGTCTCCGAGCCAGAAAGCATGTTTGCGCTCACCTCCATGTTCTGCACCATCCTTCTCATTTGAACGATCTCGAAGCATAACGTAATCATTTTCTCGAAATGTACAGCATTGGATTTGTGTCATTGAATCTTTCAAAGGATTCCACAGCCCGGCATTGAACTTAACCCTTGGAGAGCGTCGTCCGTATCGGCCAACAGTAGCATTTTCCAGCTGACCCGTGACTGAAGTCTCAACTTTATTGCCCTTCAAACTGATTGAAAAAAAAAGAATAAACTCAATCCGACCACGTCAGTTGGTCGAGGGTTGTGCCCCGTGGCCGTGGCCTGCTGAGACTGTGTTGGATTGTGTCGTTGGAGGACGATGTGCAGCCGCCTCTGCTTTGTCCACACGCCGCAGTTCAATTCCACATCGAAAAGGCTCAGTGCAATTTCCTGCCATCTGCCGCCGCTCTCCTTTTCTTTTCGCCCATAAAATCTGTGCTGGTTTTGAACTGACGACCCCTCTTCGAGTCGGATCCGAGATTGGATCGTTCGGGCTGGACGCGGGTCTCGATGTAACACCGTTGGGGACGGAGGACCTTAAAACCAGCATTATCCATCAAGCTACGTGGGACCCTTGGCATTAGCAGAATGTTGCTAACACAGGAAGCGGCGATTCGAGATCAGGTCTGAATGTTGGATCGTCCACGTTTTTTGTTGCTCCGACAGGAACGGATATCAGAGGTGGTTTCGGTGGAAATTCTAAGTTTACTGACATTGATGATTATCTTGCCATTGACTCTTTTGTGACCTTGAGCTTGGCGCTTCTTTCCTGTGTGAGACATGCTCTTCTGTTACCTCGGTGATCTGAGGCCGTCTCTTCCATTCCCTTCATCTTCTACAACACTTCCTTCTCAATCAAAGCACCTGCAATCACAAATTTTCCAACTACCGACCAAATGTAACATCTCAACCGGTATTCAGCTTACGTTACAGCTCTCTGGTCCCTGGTTCGATTCTGACGAGGGGCCTTTCTGTGTGGAGTCTCCATGGCCTCCCGGTTCCCCGGCTTCCTCCCACAGTCCAAAAACATGCATGAGGTTCATTATAGACCCTAAATTGTCCGGATGCGTGAATGAGGGAGTGAACGGTCGGATGTCACTATTTGTAGCCGTGCGATGAACCGGCGACTGGTCCAGGACGTACCCCGCCTTTCGCCCAATGACAACCGGGATACGTTCCAGCCCCGCCGCGACTCAGTCACTGTAGATGATGTGTCTCCGCGCGGCCGATCTATGCTGGACAATCAAAGACGAACGGATGCAGATGATTCTCTATGGTGACCCCTTCAGGGAGCGACCGAAAGGAAAATGAGACTTCTAGATTCGGGATGTCAGCAAAGACAAGCAGACAAAAACACAAAGACCGAGCAGTGATTTGAAGATGCTTTCTTCATTTGATGAACTGGCTTTAAATTTAATATACCAGTCCCGTGAGGCAAACGTGCACCGTATTCCTGTATTGTTGTAAATCGATTTGGTCCGGGCCAGAGCTGGGCAAACTCCTTGGCCACGTTTAGTTTTTCGATCTGAGAGGCCGGACGGATATTTGGGGGATGAGGGGAAAAGTGAAGAAGCATAAAGTTCAAAATGAATGAGAAGTCTATTGCCGTTGACCTACTTTTAATTCACTAATTAAAACAACAACCAACCATTGATGGATTCAAAGGGAACAGCGATGCCAGTTGTCTCTTCTTGCCGGCACATCAAAATCTGATGACAGTTTTGTAGTGGAAATTCTCAGGACATTGTCAGCTGGTCCCTCTCAGGTTCCTCACACTCCCTCAGAAGTAGAACTAGATCGCAGCAGGATCTCCCCTCCACGAGGGTAGAGACACGAGGCATCCAAGTCCTCCACGAGAAGCGAGAGCTTTGTTCCGGCTCCGAGGACTGCGACACAAGGGACGACAGCCTCCCTGGCCGTGACATTTCATACTTCGTGAAATTCACGGATTCCTCATCGGTACGCGCCGTTTGGCCTTTGCCAATTTGTCACAAAGATGTCGCCGTCTTTTGCAACGGACGCCCTCTCCTCTGCGCTCAACGTTTGGGCTCGCCTTTCCAAGAATTACCAACCATCTCCATGTCTCCATACGCCTTACAAGATGTGTTACATAGGTTTTGTCATCCTTTCATCCTCAGAACTCTCCATCACTCCACACCCTTCTGCACCAGCAGAAAAAGCAGGAATGGCAATACTTCTGCTTTTCTGCAGCAAACCGCGCCCACTTCAAAATTCTGACCAATCACATAGTAGTTGTCGGACGCCCAAAGTTCTGCCCAGATGACGCATGGAGAACAAGCTGCGAGAGAAAAGAATCACGTCATTTTTGATCTCACAGCCTCTGGAGCCAGAACAAAGTTCCTGCTTCTCGGGGAGGAAGTAGAGGCCTTTAGTCCCGTTCACGGAGGAATGAAACTCCTCCAGTTTGACAGAGGTGAAATCCTCCTTTCGGACCGAAGATCAGTTGTGATTCCCGCGGAGCTTTTTATCATTGACTGACGGAGGACATGGCGCCAGCTGGCATGGGGAAATGCAAAAGTGATTTGTTTGTCATTCTTATTTTACTCATTTGTTTTAGCCAGTAGGTAGCTTGCTTTTGTGCCGGCGTCTCGGACAGTAGATTCAGGACAAAAAAAAGTTCTGCCGAGTGTGTGAGTTATCCGCTAACCTTGCAGCAGCGGTGTCTCTTTCTTCGGATGACAGGTTGCCAGCATTGTTAGCATGCTAAAGGGGTCGTGATTAGGTGAAATGATTTCGCAGTCGTTTCTTTGTTGAAAACTTGACACTCTTGATTTTAAAACCTGTTTTTGTCACGGAGGGTGCTGCTCGTGTGCGATCAAGTCGAAAAGACCCCCAATGGCCGCGGTGCGCCATCTGGTGGTACTAATTCGGTATTGCGTTTACAAAAAAGGTGAAATGAATCCTACAAATGTGACTGTGTTTCGGGATCGCAGTTGATGAGATTCCCTGCAGGCCGTGGTTTCCCGCCTCCGGTCTAGGCTATATCTTTATGGTTCCTCTGGCTCTGCAAGCCAGGTATTCTTCCGTGAAGGGGTTCGCAAAAGCCCGATATCCCTTCCAAGGCACCGCAAAGCTTTTGTTTTGGGTGGCGAAAACGAGGTGGGGGTCGTCATCGGAAACACAGCGCAGGTCCTGAGAGTTCAGCGTATTTCGATCCACTCGCAAAAGAGGATCTATGGATAATCCCGAATGAATGTACGTATGGAAAAACAGCTGGTGGTTCTGACTGGTTTAACCCACCCGCCCCCACCCCGCCCCCGTGAAACCAATACTCCTGTGAACTTCAGACACAAATTCCTTGTCTAATTTGAGATGTGACACACTTTCTTCCCTCCGCTCGGGGTCTCCCCTCTTTCCACTCAATCACCTCCAAACATCTCGATGTTGTCCCGATCGCCACGTTTCGCGCTCCTGTCACAGGAATTTCAGTTGTATTCCAAAACAAAACAAAAAAACACGGCGTCTTTGTGAGATTGAATGGCGACGGTTGTTCTTGATTTTAATCCTCATCACGGCAAATAAAACAATTCCGGGCCCAGAGTGACCTCTGAAGAACGTACAGCAGAAAGAGAATTTCGGTTCTAGATGTTTTATTTTCATCTCCTCCTCTCTCTCTCTCTCTCTCTCTCTGTCTCCAACTCTGTCTAAGAGTTTCCTGATTTTATTTTTAGACAAAGACTTTGACATGAGAGCTAATTTTCCACCATCTTTTAACAGTTTGCACTGCAGTTCTGGCTAAGTGCAGACTGTTGACCTCTTCGTCTCAACATAATTCCAGTGAAGTTGTGAAGAAACACTAACTTTCTTCAAAAAAATGTATTTGTTAAACCAGCTGTTTACTTCAAAGATTAAATCCAGACGTTAAATCAACAATAAAGTAAAACAAAAGGAAACTGATGGCCATTTTTCTTTATTTTAAAGTGGTGTTTTATCATTCATAATCTGCACCGTTTATCCTGCACCCGGCGGGGGGGGGGGGCCTGATTCACACGTCATTTAGATCCTTACAACCATGCATCCTCTCATTCGAACATCATTTGTGGAGACAAACAACCTCTCACTCCTTCATTTACATGAATTATTGAGACAAACAACCCCTGGCTCTTGCATTCAACTGTCTTACAAACAAGTGCAACTAATCGTTCTCTCGTTCACACATCACACGGACGCCGCCATCCACTTGGCTCAGTATTGAAGAGTCTCCAGTGAACCTCCTGCATGTTTTTGGACTGTTGGAGGAGCCTGGAGGAACCCCACGCAGACACTGGGGGGAGAGCGTGAAGACTTCACACAGAAAAGGCCCCCCTGTGGGAATCCAACCACGGACCTTCTTGTTTTATCATCTCATGAAGTAACACTGGGCAGAATGTTGGTGAATGAGAGGAAACCAATCTCACCTGTACGTCCGGTGTCTCCTGCTGTTGTCTTTGCTTCGTCACCCGCATTTTGAAGAACCGTAACTTCCTCCCGTTGTCCCGATGAAGTGAGCATACCACGGTGTGCTTGATCCAACCGGAGCTGTAAATATTAATGGATGGATGAGGTTTGGGGTTCATTTTGCACAAACTGCCACAGCTCTACCTGCATAATTAATACCTACAGCTGTGGCCTAGTTGCCAATATATGACCTAAATCCTCAATATCCTTTGTGAATTTAAAAACACCTTCCGTGAGAAGAGATTGAAAAAAATTGGGAAAATGTTTGCGACGTTGTATCACTCAATGATGTCAGGCACACACTCGTAAACTCTTTTTCTTTTTGAAGACAACGGTTTTTGGATTTTGTAAGAGGTGAAAGGTAACCTATCCTTCCAGAACTGAGCTCTCCAAGTGCAGTCGTTTCCAGATCATTCTCCCAGAAAGGTTGATGGACGTTCCTCTTTGGGAGTGAGGAGGATGGAGAAAATCAGGAATGAGCCCATCAGAGGGACAGCACATGTTAGATGTTTTGGAGATAAAGTCAGACTGAGATGGCTTGAACGTGGACAGAGGAGGGATGGTGAAGATCTTGGTAGAAGGACGCCAAGGTCGGAGCTGCCGGGCAGGAAGTTTAGAGAAAAACCAGAGAGGATGTTTATGGATGGAGGGGAAGAGGTCTAGAAGTTAGTTTGTGATGAGACGAGAGGATGCTGCGGAGAGGGTTAGATGGAGGTAGATGATTCGCTCTGGCCACCGCCGAAGGGACCAGCCGGAAAAGAACAAAATCCTGAGAAATGTGTTATATCCGAGTCAACATTTCAAATCTGTGCTGTACTGAAGAACCATCTAGGTGTAGCCTAGAGCTGTTCCATCTCAAAGGAACCGGCCATCAATTGGGGAAACTTAGGGATCCCCGTATGACTAGTTGAGTCTTGCCTGGAATAAGTGTAGGTCCTCCAGAACTTTTCATCTTGACGTGTTTTCATTGGATTTGGTCAGAGCTGGAGAAGAAAGATACCTGCCACTGCAGCCAGTCAAAGCATAGTGATGTATGGTGGTTTATTTCCCTCCACTAGAAGACCAACGTTGGAATGAAATGGTGACAATGTAGTCCTGCATATGACCAAGACTGGATAACCCGTTTTTTTAAAGTCCTTTAGAAAAAAAAAAAATCTTGTTTTTTTTATCCTTCACACACCAGGATTGTAAAAACCCCAAAACTGCTGTTCGTGGACTACATGAGTTGAATAGATCTGAGATTATTCAAGCATTTGTGGACATTGCCCAAGACAGGGTGAGCAAACGTATATCTACGTTGCAGATCGTCCCCCGGAGGCTAATTGCTGCTGGAGATGATCCAGGCCTTCTGGACAGTGCACCAATGCCGTTATCCCTTTAAGTCCACTACATCCAGCACAAGAAGCGAGAGCTTAGCTCCGCCTCTCGCTGATGCGAGAACCGAATGACGTAATTTTGTTCCAAGCAGTTTGCTCTCCACACGTCATCCGGGAAAACGGTATTTCTTGCAGGGTGTCCGTCGGAAATTTGAAGTGGGCGTGGTTAACGCGGAAGAGCAGAGGCGGCAGTACAGTGATGGATTGGTCTGAGGATGAACGTATGAAAGGCTGAAGAATGGGAATCTATGTAGAACATCTAGTAGTGCGTATAAAGACACACAGATGGCCAGTAACTTGGCAAAGCCCAAACATTGTGCACCGAGGAGAGCGTCTCAGGCAAAGGATAGTGACACCTTCTTCGACAAATTGGCAAACGCAAAACGGCATGGGCAGATGAAGGAGAGCGACGGGAGGAAGTGGATCCCGGCACTGATCACCTCGTTCCAACTGCTCGGTGCTCACTTTAAAAACTGTGAAACCGTCGCCGACGCAACTGTCTCACTCACTCACCACATATTTGTTGTTTCCGTCAGATTCCTGCGACGATGCCGGGAGGAACTTTGCTCTTGTTCTCGCAGCCCCGGGAGCATGAACAAAATTTTCCTCCCGCAGTATGTAGAGACCTTTACTCTTCAACCCTACCTACTCTATGTTGTTCCCGCCACCCAGCTGTCACGACTATAAATAATTGCTTGGCATGCACCCCCCCTGAAAAACATCTTTTCTGTTTACATCCTTTCCACCAATTTTACGTGCGGTTATTAGATCAGCGGCGAACACAGTTTATGCATTTTTATAAAGCCAATCAATTCTCTTTAATATCATTCCAGGAAAAGGAGAGCAGTTACGGTGCATCGTTTACTAGAAAGCGTTTGAAATAAATCCATCAAGGATTGTCGAAACTTGTATCTTAGTATCTTCAGGACATCAAGTGTAGCAGAGAAGCACTGAAAACCTTATGGTGTTCAACAGGACTTATTTCCATTAAATGAATGGGACATAATGTAGTGTGTTGTAACAGACACGCGTGAGCAAAGGCAGGCTGGAGATCTTCCGGTTACAATGTCTTAATGCGACGCAGCACTGGTCGCCTTCCATTAGGCGAAGACCAAACAGACAAACAGTGAGGCTGCGTCTCGTTTTACGAACGTGAAAAAACTGCAGCAGTATGACAGCGGCGAGAAAGTCAAAGACAGCCTGAATCGAAGATATATTCATTCAGTTTGGGGACTGTTAGAAATTCTCCGCCTCGCCCACACTTTTTTCAGCTTGCGAGCTACTTGGAAGTTGACTAAGTCAAAGTGAACATATATTTATTTATTGTATATTATCATTATTTTAATTATTGTTATTGTTTAATATTGTGTATTCTTTCCTTTCTTCCCTTTTAGAAAAACATATTACTCATTGGATTTGAATTTCATCAATAACACATATCGGTGTGTCTTGCATAACCGCATAAACCCACATCGCACAGTACAACTCAATGCAAACATTTTTCTTGTTTTTATCCGGACAGTAACTGCTGATAGTCGGCCTCAAACCCACTTCCATATTGTCATCAGTCATGGTAGAGCGGTATTTGGACGTAATAATCTTCATGTGAGAAAAGGCCGACTCGTATAAATAGGTGGAACCGAATAAATGCAGTCAGGGAGGTAGCACGTTTTCTCATGTCGGGGTACTTTTCATCTGTGAATAAGTTCCAGAACTGTACATGAGCCATGGCCTTAAGCTCAATGTCGGCTGGTAGAGCTTCATTCTCCGCTCCAGATGAGTTCAGGTGACACATTGTCGCAATTTTTGATGCAAGTGAATCAACCTCAGCATCTTCCTGAAAAGGGTAACGCAAGAATGTAGCAAGTGGCTCCAGTAAAGCAAAGTCTTGAAAGCGTCTGTCGAACTCTGACGGACACTTCTCAGTCCGCTCTGCTGACGGTGCACTGTCAAGTTGCTCACGTGTCTTCTCCCGCTTCTCCAGCTCCGACGCGACATCCTGGAAGGTTACCAAATCATGGCGCTGAGACTTGGAGGACAGATGTCGCATCTTTTGTTTGAAAGCGTTAACTGAGCTGATCATACCTATCGCAGTTTTGTCTTTTCCTTGCAGCTCAGCAAGTCGGTCAAATCGGTTAAAAAAGCCAAGTCGAGCAGCCGCTGATCATCATTTAGTTGTCTGTATTCTGAAGGTTTAGTTTGAAGTAAAAACGCCTTCATCTCCGGGCAGAGCTCCAGAAATCTTTGCAGGAATTTCCCTCAGGGAAAGCATCATCCTCCCTGCGCTTGCCGATGAATCCATTTGAGCGGCCAACCATCGCGGGTGCTCCGTCCATGGTGATGGACAGGAGTTTGCACATCGGAAGTTGGGTTTTCCCACAGAAGTTTTCAAAACAATGGAAAACATCCTCTCCTCGTGTGTGTTCTTTCATGGGTTATACGGTCAACAGCTCCTCTTTTGCATTCATGTCAGTAAACACCATCCGAATAAAAATACACAACTGGGCTGTGTCAGTCTTGGGGTCAACAGTCCAGAGCAATGGAGAGTGTGGAAAAGAGATAAAGAAACGGGTTCAAGCAGGTTGGAATGGGTGGAGAAAAGTTTCAGGGGTTCTATGAGATAGAAGAATATCATCTAGAATGAAAGGAAAGGTTTACAAAACAGTGGTGAGACCAGAGATGCTGTGTGGTTTGGAGACAGTG
>CAAKHD010004841.1:12428-26570 GCA_901007705.1 Fistularia tabacaria
CTCGCGCTTGCTCTGACGCGGCTATTTATTTTTTTCAATCTGTGTTTGTCTCAGGGCGAGTGTGTGTGTGTGTGTGTGTGTGTGTGTGTGTGTGTGTGTGTGTGTGTGTGTGTGTGTGTGTGTGTGTGTGTGTGCGTGTGTGTGTTCGGTATCAATACTATTTCTGAACCCATTCCCTGCTGTTGCATAAAGGATCTATTTTAGTGTCACCTCCTGTGTCCCACACACTTTTCCATTTCCACGGTTCGACAATCCATCAGTGCTGGTGTTTCTCCTTGTCCGGCTGAGCTGCACATACACTCTGAGATGTGACGCCCCTTGATCGTGTTGTAATTGCTCAACACGTGTCGTGCAATATAACCGACACCGTGCACATGAAACATTAGCCACTTCTACACATTCAGACTCAACTGATTGATTATTAAAGGTTGGTGTATTTCTGTCCGAGGGCTGCGATGAAAAGTAGTTTATATTAGGAAAGGAAGTACAAACAGACTGATGGGTATTTTAGTATCTCAAGGACATGTTGGGGATTTACTGGCCTAACACATGATAAGCTATCATCAAATGATATTGGAGGTCAGGAAGAAGTTGAATGTATCTTCAGATCTAAGGTCAAACTATCCCAATTTCTGCTGCTTCAGTTTAGGAGTTGTTGAATCTCTCCTTTGCACGTCCCCCAAATAAAAATTGAATGCTTCGAGATTCTTCTAGCCTTCTACCTGTTCAAGTTTAGATATTTATGAACTTCTCAACCAACCTCTGAAGTACTGCAGTGATTCGCGCTTTCGCGTTTGCCTGGTCAATAAAAAGCTAGATAGCAGCGCTATCTTATTTTGTTATTATTTGTTGGTGGCCTAATAACCAGTAAAGATCTGAGCTTGCAAAAGTAACGCCCAAATTGTTATTTTATATTCCCTTTTATTCATGAAGAGCACAGTCGATATTGGTCGATGTGTTGGCTCTGTCACTACACACAAATCCGTCCATCCTTCGGATCTCGGAGGGGCAGCAGCCAAAGCAGAGAGACCCAGACTTCCCTCTCTCTGGCCACTTTGTCAGCGTCCCCTCAGTATGTCCCTGGTCTTGGTCCATCCAGCTCAGCTCCTTCTGCACCACGACAGGCCAACGCAGCGTCAGCATCGCTGCTGCCGCCACACCAAGTCCCCTGTCAATCTCCCACTTCCCTCACTTACGAACAAAGACCCTGAGATACTTCATCCCTGACCTGGAGAGGGTACTCCACTCTTTTCCAGGCTGAGAACCATGGTCCCTAATTTGTTGATGCCCTCAGCTCAGAACCGCTCCAGTGACAAGCTGGAGATGCCAGTCGGATGAAGCTAAAAGAATCACATTATCTGCAAAAATCAAGAGAAAAAATTTCACTTTCACTTCCAAGACAACCACTGAGCCACCACATTACTTGTCACCTTCACAATTTGGCCTTTGAATTTAGCCACACGGCTCCTTTCATGTAACCATGATTTCCGCTGCTCTTGAGGCTTCAGCATCAGCAGTCTTATCTTGAAGACCGGGGTCCGCACAAACCCGCCCTTTCCTGTCGTATTTTTGTAGTTTGTTTCTATAAAACAGCCAACTGCAATGCTGGTACTTAAAGTAGAGTTTTGCTCGAAGACCCCAAAAACAATAACTATGTTTCCCAGCCCGTAATGAAACATTGGGTGTAGTTTGTTCACATAATTTGTTTATGTGTACTGTATTTGTATCCCATTGGTTGTTTGACTTAGCTTTGTGTTTTTACCCTTGATTAGAGATGATTTGTCTGCATCATGAACACACTTTGAATGAAGACTTTTTAGCTTTCTGAATTGTACGATTTCTGAAGTTCCTGCTTCAAGTGTCGCAGAGCTAGATTTCTCAGTGTGTGTGTTATCATTTCAAATAAAATTTCTACTAAAAGTAAAATCATTTTCTTTAGTTTTATTTTTTCTTTTCTGATTGGCCTCTGTTCACCACCCTGGAAAGTAGGATATTCGAAATTAAATGCAATTATGACTTATTAGTCTGTAGAAAACATATGTAGATAAATGAATAAATGATAAATCCAATAAATGAATACATGAATAATTTTCACCAAAATGACAAATGGCCATTCACTCCCTCATTCTCAGGTTATACACAGACATACAGCCATGAACCCACTCATTCACACATCTGGGCATTGAAGAGTCTCCAATGAACCTCCTGCATGTGTTTGGACTGTGGGAGGAACCCGAAGAGCCCGGAGGAACACCAGGAGAACGTGGAGAGTCCACACAGAAAGCCCCCCCCCCATGGGAATCCAACCAGGGACCTTCCTACTGTGAGGTGGAAGCGCTAACCCCTGCACCAACTCGCCACCCACTCCATTATTATGCAATGATATTTATGTTTTATATAATCCAACGGAAGGGAAAGGTTTTCATCTCAAATCTGAACGTCTGTCAAGAAATGTCTTAATGTAAAGAACAAATATACAATGTAAAAAGTAACATTTTCATTCAAGCGGGTAAAATTTGATTTGCCATTTGCTGAAATAACCGTGCCCGTTGAGTTCCAGCCTCCTGCGGTTTGACTACTTCCTTTGAACTCAAGAATGGGTGGAAATATTAGAAAGAACACAACGAAAGCAACCAATGCCTTGGTATTTCAACTTTTCTCCAAGCAAGAACTGTTATACTGATCAGCCTTAACGTTCTGATTTGACAGGTGAATTGAAAACACTGATTATATGGTAAAAGGAGAGCCTGTGAGAATACGTAAATCAGCAAAAAAAAGTATTTTATTCTCAAAGTCGGAAACAAGAAAAATGGCCAAGAACAAATCTTTGAGCTGCTATGACAAAGACGGCTAGTTGGCTAGTTGTGGCCGCTAGTTCATCTATGGAGTGCATCTTCCAGTGATCACTTACTACTTAACAGTCGCTTCCAAGAAAGAAAAAACAGTTAACAGGTGACGGTGTCATGGGTAGCCAAGGCTCACTGATGTGCATGGACGCCGGTCTGATCCAAGAGAAGATGTACTGTGGCTGAATTTGCCGAAAACGATCGTGCTGGGTCTGTAGCTGCTGACCAGCAGGGTGCTGTCCATTGCTAAAAGCATTTCACAAGCCACGGATCTCCCCATGCATCCAGTTATTTTGACTTTTACCACCCACTACGACATGTTTCAGAATGACTGAAAGATGATGTTTCCATATGGCAGTTGCCACTTTCAAAAATGGTCTTCCTGAACTCCACAACCCCAAGGTGATCTCATTGTGGCGCATGGAATAAAGTTACATTTTCAGTATCTTTCCACTGTGTCATAAAGCTGACATACAGATATTAACCTCAGCTTCCATCACTTCTTCTGCTCTGCCTTTGTCCTCCTCATCTTCCCTGTCACGAGAGCCATCCTACAAACCACCATCCTATGCTGCCTGGCTACACCCTCACCTACCACTACTTTGCAGCCCCTGATCTCCTTAAGATTACATCATCTATACAAGATTAGTCTACCTGTGTGCTTCTACCATCATTCTTATAAGTTTCTGTATGTTCCTGCCTCTTCCGGAAGAAAGTATCCACTGAAGCCATTTCCATCCGTTTACCAAAGTCTACCACCATCTGTCCTTGTGTTCCTATTCTAGATACCAAACCTGCCCTTACCAACATGCCCATTGTAGTGAACACCAATTACCACACTCCAATCTCTGGGAATACTCTGCAACACTTCATCTAATTCAATCCAGAATTCCTCCCACATCTCACCTGCAGGACGGAATCACTGACAACATTGAGCATCACACCCTCAATTTCTAGCCTCAGACTCATCAGTCTATGTGACACTCTGCACCTCCAGGACATTCCTAACAAACTCCTCCTTCAAGATAACTCCTACTCAGTTTCTCTTCCTGTCAATAACATGATAGTACAACTTTAAACCTTAGCTTGTAGCCTTGTTACCTTTCCTCCTGGTCCTCTGGACACAAAATATCCGCCTTCCTCCTCTGCATCGTAACAACTGACTCGAGCTTTATCTGTCGTAGTTCCAACATTCAAAGTCCCAACTCTCAGTCTTAAATTCTTGCCTTTCCTCTTTACCTCAGCCTGTCCCTCGCTGACCCACAGTAGCCCAATTTCCACTGATACGCTGCAGGTTATCAGCACCGATGGTGGTGGTTGATTGTAAACCACTAAGCTTTAATCGATCTGGTATGAAAGTCATAGGTTTGATTCTTGTATTTAGTTTGGCGTAGGTTTTACGTCATAATACCTTCGAGATACAACCCCCTGCATTTCTCCAGGCTTGGGGAATGCTGAATCGTGCCAGCTTGCGGCTGCATAGTTGTTCAAAATAGTTTGGCTCACACTGACATGTATCTTGTGTCAAAACATGTTCCTGAAAACAAAAAAACTAAACCAACCAATGCCTCACCCTGAGGTGAAGCGGGTGAGACCCTTGTTTTGCTGCTTTGAAACCCACTACTTTAAACCCAGGCCTTTATTCAAGGCTGCAATGACCTACATCTAATATCAGCGTTTTCAGAATATTATAAAGACAGAAATTCATATTTTGAAGACAGTAGGGATTTTTTCTGATTTTATTTGCTGAATATACACGTAGAACCTGAATATGAGACAAAGATAAAGATGTGGGACCCTTATTTTCAGAACCGAATTTAAATTTGAGTGTCTGCATGGCCAATGGAAAATTTGAATCTACATTTGACTCTTCACTTCCTTTCTCTCCTTCAGCATCTGATAACATTTCTATCTTTTAACCCACTCTCCTCTGTGCCACTGTAATCCCGGGATCTTCTGTTTGTGTTTGTGTCTGCAGATCTGAGGAGAAGCAGAAAAAACCCTTCCCTCTCTGATTCAAGCGGGAATAACAGCCACTGCTCCAGCCTCAACAACCATCTCTATCTCAGACATGCAGACCTCCGTTGTTCTCCTTCTCTCTCCTTTCCTCCTCTGTGTCCTCCTCCCCCCCTGCTCCTCTCAGAGCGAGGCAGACCTCATCGTTCAAATACAAGCCGGCCAAATCCGTGGGAAACGTATTCCTGTGCTGGACCGAAGCTACGTCACTGCTTTTCTGGGCATACCCTTCGCTGAGCCTCCACTTGGGAAGCAGCGTTTCCGTCCTGCTGAGCCTAAGCATCACTGGTCAGGAGTATATAACGCTATCACCTACCCCAATGCCTGCTATCAGTTTGTGGACACCACATACCCCGGTTTCCAGGGCAGCGAGATGTGGAACCCCAACAGGGATATGAGTGAGGACTGCCTCTACCTGAATGTGTGGGTTCCCCCCTCACCCAGGCCCCACAATCTCACTGTCATGGTGTGGATCTACGGTGGAGGTATGTGGTTACCCCTTCGCTTCCCACAGGTGGTTTAGCAGGCTTTGGCACAATTTGTGACATTTCGAAGATGTTTCTACAAAATCAGTCATTTTCTACCCTTTTCAATCACTTCAATGCTAACTGAGATTTGTAGCCTTCTTTTGCATTCACGGCGAGAATACCCATGTTGAGAAACAAGGATTTAAATATACATTATTTTGTTTTACACAACGAATCGTTTATTCATGATCAATTTTATTTTCTTGGAAAAATGAACGATATTGAAAAGTTAAAATGATGTTGAATGTCTGATATAAGAGAATATTTGACACTCGCTACCGTTGCTCGGCATTTAATCGCCAGGTACTAACATGTACTGATCTGTACCGTGTCCATGAGTGTCAAGTAAGGCGCCTTCAACTATGACTACGACTACTTTCATAATTTGCCTTTCAAGCAGGCAAGAAGTTGAGTCATCTAATGACAAATACTTATCGAGGTGTTTTTTAAATTTTCATTCTCCTTCTGAATATTGAATTTCTTGATCTATTTCCAGCCTAATTGAGCTGTAATTAAACCAGCTGATACAAGTATCAAATGATGCAGATGATGGACGTCAATGCAAAGCATGTGAATTCTACAGAGGATGGCGGCAGAGCTTGTAAAGGAGTTCCATGAAGTGGTCTTTCCGCTGCTTGATGATGTCGCAAGTCGAGGTCAACAGGTCTCCTCTGCTTTAAATAGAATAGCAGAGTCAATAACCCCGATTCCCTTTCCAGATTTTTCCCTTTCCAGTTTTTCAGAGCCTCCTCGAGGCAACTCAGAGGTTCTTTTTACGCTTCATCTCAAGATGGGAGTGGGGAGAAGGGGTAAGATCAGGAATGAGTCCATCAGGAGGACAACGAATGTTAGATGTTCTGGAGATAAACTCAGACTGAGGTGGTTGGACATCCACAGAGGAAGGATGGTGAGAAACTGGGTAGAGGGATGCTGAGATTGGAACTGCAGGGCAGGAGAGGAGATTTAAGGATAGAGGGGAAGAGGACAGGAAGTTAGTTGGTGTGAGAGGAGAGGTTTAAAATGGAGGCAGACGATTGGCTGTGGCTGAAAGGAAAACACAATTCATTACATTCAGTGTAAATTTGAAACATTTGAAAATTCATTGAATGGGACTTATTCACAAAATGGTAAATGGGCCGTTGGGTCGGGGGTAGCGTCTGACTTGTTAAGTAAGTCATTGTGACTTGTGAAATACAATTCTGGCAGTGGAACTTAACAAGTGAGGTATGAAAAGGAGGTCATCCTCAGGCGACCTCGAATGGTTTCTCAACCTAGGGTGGATGCTAGAGAATATGAACTTTTTTCTGTGTGCAAATAAAATTCTCAAATCATCCTCAGACGTAATGTTATCAATCCGTCTCCTGTACCTAACTGAACATTTTTCACATAAATGCATTGTCGTAACTGAGAGCCACGAGTCTGGGCTCATACTATTGTCCCTGGGGTTTCACAAGGCAGTATTTAGCTCAGTCCAATTCAAATGTATACCATCAGAGATCAAATATCTTGGACTCAAACTGTGTGCTGACATGGATAATGTAACTATATCTCATCTTTCACACTGTGGAAAGGAAAACCTGAGTAAACGGAGATCAATCAAGGAGGAATTAAAACCATAGAAATAATAGCTTTCGCTTCGTTTTAGGTATCAATCAGTGACAGCACTTGGTAAAATTTCCACAGTAGTTTTCAAGCAGCACAATTACATAATTAAGGACAGTCTGTGGGTTGAACAGAAACCTAGAATCTGAATGCAAAAGCCTCATAACCAACGACTGGAAGCCTGACCTCATCCTACACGGAACTACTTTGTTTCAAAATTCAAACATTGGGCCAACTACGGTTCCCATATAAATAGCCACAAATAGAGAAGGAGGTCATAAACACATCAGTCGCCCTTCAAACCTTGTCAGAAAATGAGATGGATAACCCAGTTCTCGGTGGGAGCGATCTGATGCAAACTTACATAAGATACTTGGTATATCCTAACATCAGAAAGAGTACTTCTTGATTTGAAATAACGAATACTACACAACACGCCAATGTGGCAAAAATGCCATGCACAGAATTACTGGAGATTTTCTCCATACCTAAGTATTGACCAAGATCATCTGAGAACCCAATGTAAAAATCCAATAAAGACAAGACAATACTGTACCTCTGCTTCACAGTCATGAATATTTCTCAAAGATTATTTCAGACTGGCTGACTTTTTGACCATTTCCCAGGGTTCTACAGTGGATCTTCTTCACTTGATGTTTATGACGGCCGTTACCTTGCTCACAGTGAGTCAGTCATTGTGGTGTCCATGAACTATCGCATTGGTGCCTTTGGGTTTCTTGCTGTGCCCGGTTCCTCTGAGGCTCCTGGCAACGTGGGCCTGTTGGACCAGAGGATGGCACTGCAGTGGGTACAAGACAACATCCATCACTTTGGCGGAAACCCTAAACAAGTCAGTCTCTTAATTCTGTCAATTCTGTTGTTTGCACGCAAGGAAATATGTTTGAGATTATTCTTTACCAACTCTGTCCGTTGAATAAGGTGACCATCTTCGGTGAGAGTGCTGGTGGAGCTTCAGTAGGGTTCCACCTCTTCTCACCAGACAGCCGGCCGACCTTCACCAGAGCCATCCTGCAAAGTGGGGTCCCTAACTCCCCCTGGGCCTCAGTCAGCCCAACTGAGGCGCGGAGACGGGCAACTCTTCTTGGCAAGCTGGTGGGTTGCAATGGTGGGAATGACACCGAGCTAGTGGACTGCCTCCGTGGTAAAACCCCTCAAGAACTTATTGACAATGAGTGGCAGGTAAAGAAAACTGACAAGTATGACAACGCTACTAAGTCTCATTACACTCTCATCTTCACAAGCAGTTAGTTTGTTTTTAGTCTTCTTGTTCATACCATCATGACATCCTGTAGTGGAACAAGTGTTTGTGTATTTTCTCTTTGAATTGTGTATATGCTGCTTTATTTTGCGAGTACTTTTGATAATCCGTGTTCCGGAAGGAATAGTATTTACAGCAAGTAAACGGTTGGTACGGTGAGACGTTTTCCTCCGTGACCAGAATTATTTCAAAAGTTCCGAGGTCAAAATGAAAGTATGCAGTCAGAGTTACCTGTCACCGTTTTATGTACCTACGACTGACTGAAAATTGAAGTACGGCGTGAAATGAATGCAGTCTTGAACCAGCCAACGCTCAACTCCTCACGCACATTGTATCCTGTCACAACGATGATACGCAATGATATCCCTTGTCATTTGTTTTGAATAGGTCCTGCCGTGGTCAGCCCTCTTCCGGTTTTCATTCGTCCCCGTAGTCGATGGAGAGGTTCTGCCCGACACTCCAGAAGCCATGCTCAACTCTGGAAACTATAAAGAAACTCAGATCCTCCTTGGAGTAAACCAGGATGAGGGCTCCTACTTCCTGCTGTATGGTGCACCAGGCTTCAGCAAGGACAATGAGAGCCTTATCTCCAGAGAAGACTTCCTGGAAGGTGAACCTCACTCACCTCCACCAAAGATGACACTGAACAAATCTGAAAATGCATCTCACACAGAACTTCCCTCCAGATTCATTGCCATGTAAAGGGTCCTTGTAGCACATTTGTAAAACTGTCAATTCCTCAGACCACTTTCAGGCAATCTGCCTGTTTGCCCTATTCCTAATAATCCAAACGAATAACTTTTGTGTAAATATGCCGGTGCCAACCGGATAGTCGCGGGTGTTGTGAGCTTTCCCTCGTTTTCATACGAGCAACATAATTTTTTTGCGGTCAGATTTGTGATGCTGGATCAGATACCTTGCGTCACAAATGAACATCCACCGAAATGCTTCTATTGGCAAAGATCGCTTCTGGAGATTGTTGTCATATTAGCACATATTCGTAAACATTTATGAGTGAATATATTTTTTTTTTACAGACTTCTTTAGGTATTCCAATAATGAAAGGCCAAAAGTTAAGTTTGTCAATATGACATCAATACTCTGACAGAACACTGAAGAATATTGTACACCTTGTTCATCGCACGCTGCTTAACAGGTGTGAAGCTGAGTGTCCCGCACGCTAATGACATCGGGCTGGAGGCAGTGGTGCTGCAGTACACCGACTGGATGGATGAGAACAATGGCGTGAAGAACCGTGACGCCATGGACGACATTGTGGGCGACCACAACGTCATCTGCCCACTGGCCCACTTCGCCCGCTCCTACGCCCAGAATATCGCCCTCAAGGGTAACAGTGGCGGAGCCGCCTCTGGAGTGATGAGCATCTCAGGAAACTCACAAGGTAATCAGAGTGTGTATCCTTTAGTAGTAATTTTGGCCATGCTGCTGTGCTTTCAGTCAGTTAGATATGTTGGGCAGCAGCAGAACATTTTGTCCTCAAAGTTGATGAGAATGGTTTAGACCGGGTCGTTATTATGATGCTTAGGCAATTAGGTCAGAGCCTCTCTGCACCTCTTGTGAGTTGCACTTGCTGCAGTAAACCCTGTGCACTGCCAACAGAGCCATGCTTGGCCAGGCCTCCTAATTTCCAGGACAACTATTCATTTTATGCGCTGATCAAGTGCCACAGTATGTATTAGCACTCTTGCTACCTCCAAGCATCACTTTCTGTAGACTTCAGCAAACCCTTGCATACAGATCACAGTATGCATTTTGCAATGAGTTACATTATCGCCGGGATGGCAGTGGTGTTTCATTGATGAAAACAAAGAGGGGTTGCTAGAATTATTCTAATATACATTTTTGGGAATACCAAGATGCCTTAGATCCATGTCCCGTGTCTGTTACATAGCAACAGCATCAGGAATGTCATGTATTGGAAATATGTGCCCGACTCCTGACAGCCTCCCATGTTATTTTAACATAACCTTGTCTTGTCAGAGCCGAAATATATATATATATTTTTTTAGATCAAAACATTTTTGTTTTTTTTAGATCGTATTCAGTGACATGGCACCGGAAAATGCAGTGTATTGCTATTTTTACTCCCATCACAGCAGCTGCAGTTGTACGAGGATTTGACAGCATGCCAATCCTTTTGACAGCATTTGAAGCTCAGTTCAAATGTCTTCTCTTTATTCTAATGGTGGAAGCTTTTTTTAAGTTGAAAACGGTGAAAGTCAGACTTGCCACAAACCCGCAACATTGACATGTAGGTAAGATAGAAACCAGTATTGTTCCTTACTGGCTTGCAAAATCTCAATCTGGTCCCAAATTGAACATTTTCGTTCGGGAAACCAGGGACGCTGCTTTTGAAAAGTTACTGGGCTGCGTTTAAGCAATGCTAGAATATATGCCTGTCATGAACAGATGTCGTAGTATTTCCGAAGGAACTTTGGCTAAAGACAAAAACAACTTGAGAATGACATGTTTTTGGTCAGTATTCTCAGAATAAGCCTACGTAGTCACTCCATCCGTCTTGAACAGTGGTTCTTAACCTGGGTTCGATCGAACCCCAGTCAGTCTCAGGGGTTCGGCGGAGGTCAAGACAAACAAAAGACGAAAAGGAGAGATGACTGTGATTCAAAGGCATCACTTCTTTTTGTCATATAAGCAAAATCAATGTCAAGAATTGAATCCAAAAAAAAGATTTTTGGAAGGAAATAAAACAGAAACTAGTTCAAACTTAACAATAATTGAAAGATTTTTAGTAATTTTGCATAATATCGTGTTTTATTTAAAAATCTGCGTTTTTGAACCCCGGTACCATATGAATCAAACAAAAAAAACAACTTTATTTATCTCTGAATAGGGCATGAAAATTAATCTTTTATCAGCGTTGTTTTTCTTCAGAGTTCTGGTTTTTAAAGAAAATGATTTTGTTTTAACCCCATAAACAAAAGACATGCTTTTTTGGAGCCCATTGCATATACCTGTGTTTTGAATAAAAAAAAAAAAAAATCATATTTTATTTTTCCTCTTAAGAGGGGTTCGGTGAATGCGCGTATGAAACTGGTCGGGTTCAGAACCTCCGACCAGGTTAAGAACCACTGGTCTAGAATAATCAGCATCTAACATTTCCGTGTCAGTTGTGACCATTTAACACCGGCCGTCCTCTCCGTGCAGGAGGGGTCTACCTGTACCTCTTTGACCACAGAGCGTCCAACCTGGCCTGGCCTGAGTGGATGGGCGTGATTCATGGCTACGAGATCGAGTTTGTGTTCGGCCTACCGCTGGAAAAGAGACTCAATTACACGCTTGAGGAGGAGAAGCTCAGCCGCCGGATGATGCGATACTGGGCCAACTTCGCACGAACCGGGTGAGATGTCCAACTACAGGGGGAAAGGGGGGAAAGGGGTCACTATGCCATTCTTTTCAGTATATCTACAGACGGTTTTACACCAGTCTGAGCATGGCCGTGACAAAACAAGCCCCTCTGGCATATTCTTGAACAGTTTGCTACGCCAAGACATCCAACCGTGTTAAACAGTCATCTTTCCGACTAAACATTCCTCAGAAAATCATGCCACCAGTTTTGTGTTCACGGGTGAAAAACCAATATTCTTTTCACGTCTTTCCTCCCCCCGAGGAAGCTCTCAATACAACTTTAAATCATGTGTTCTTTCAGGATGATGGTTTGTTCTCATGGAGTGAATGGCAAGTTGGTTCCATTGATGAACATCATGATTTAACTGGTAGAACCTGGTTCATTTAGCGAGATGAGAACTTCGGCCATTCGTCTAGCACTGCAGTTTTTTTTGGTTTAGTCAAATGGGATGTTTAAGATCTTTTCTGTTGTAGGGCCTTGATCTTTTACCTCCTCTGATGGCAAATGTGCAACACAGTCCTTGTTTGGATTTGGTTTGCAGGTGAATCGGACTGCAAGCGGAACAAATCAGTTTTTCCGATGGTTTTGTGCTTATCATAATGTCAAACCCAGTTTTCTCAAGGTCAGAGCATACCGTAATCTCATTAGTTCAGCCTCTCCAAAACCTGCACGGAATTATTCATTCTTTTAATCTAATCATGGTGGGAAAAGTAGAGTAAGTAAAGGCCTGCCGGGGCTCCAGCAGAATGCTAATGTTGATCATGCGCCGACCTGTTTCATAAATGCTATCATGTAGGTGAATCCCAGACTCGGCGTGGCTTTTGGCACTGCTCTCGCAGTTTTTGTGCAACATAGGAAAAAGGCGCAGAGCCAATAAGAGACCGTCTTGGATCTGTTTTCGTGACAGTGGCCAAAAGTGGGGCAACGTTTGCTGTAACTTATACACCTCACTATTATATTTAACATCCCCATCATACCTTCTTGTTTTCAGACGGCTAAGTTGGGAATCCACAAACCAAAGGTTGATGACACTGTCTTATTATAAACCTCCTAAAACAGAATAAATGATGATAATTCCATCTGAGTTTATTTGTTCTCAGCACCCCATCACACTAAATTTAACTGTACTGTCACACACTTCTCCCAGAAATCCCAACATAAACCATGATGGCTCCGTGGACAACAGGAGGCGCTGGCCTCTCTTCACCGTTACTGAGCAGAAACACGTCGGACTCAATACAGAGCAGATGAAGGTCCACAAGGGTCTGAGAAACCAGATGTGTGCTTTCTGGAATCGCTTCTTACCACGCCTCCTCAACATTACCGGTAAACAAAACCTTTTCTCCGGCCAACCGAACTCGTCACATAAAGGCCAATATTCTTACTTAAGAATTTAACAATCCCATAAGAGCGTTTGAAGTCTCCAATTTATGGTACCTAGAAGAAGGGGAAATCAAAAGTACGAATAATGGGTGATTTTATTTGGCAAAAGCAAACTGTGTAAAAGTTGTCTTTCCCGCTTTTCTGCTAGCGCAGGTTGTGATGGATAGTGTTGAGGATGAAAGTACGAAAATGTATCCAACTAATCTTGCAAGGTGTATAAAGAGACGGGAAATAGGCAGTAATTCTTGGAAAGAGTTGGCCAAACATTGGACACAGAGGAGAGCGTTTGTCACAAAAGATGGAGACGCCATCGCAACGAATTGGTCAAAGGCCAAACTGCCGGTACAGATGACGAAGAGTGGCAGGAGGAAGTGGATACGGGCACAGTCCGCCGTGCTACCGCTGCTCCACGCTCACATTAAGCACGAGTTTAATGTGTTCTGCAACCAGAGTTTCTTGCGAAATATCTGATGGCCGGAAAAAACTTTGTTCATCGGCCTCTTGGATGATGTGGGATCTACAATTTGGGCAATTTATGCAACAGCCTTTCCATTTCTCCAACTTTTTAAATCCCATTGCGTCATGATCTGGACACACAATGGAGGTTTCTGCCAACATTATCATTGACATGTCAGACCTCTTATCAGTCAAAATGTGTTACTTCTAAATTACGACAAGCCTATCATACAATTCTCCTCTGAAAAATATATATATCATCCCTGACTATCAGCAGTTCACACAATATGGAGAACAAGTCCCAGGCAGTCTTCCAACTTCCAACATATGGATGGAAGATTTATGAATGTTCAGATTATCTTGCTCAGCCTCAGTGGAGCCAAAGAGATCAATGCAACTCCTTAATGTTTCCATAAAAGCAATCCTTGGTCAATTCAAACGTATTTGGGCGATTTTGGGGGGTTATTTGGTCTGTGACAAGCCTGTAATTCTATCATCATCTTTCCGGATCCGAAGATCAAACCAGAGTGTCCAGAGTTGATCATGCTTTTGACTCATAGATGACCCACTTTGGGTTTTTTCCAAATGTTGTTCACTTCATGTTTGCGCCCTATAGTAATGGAAGATCGGAAGAGCACACGTCTG
>CAAKHD010004841.1:27751-40861 GCA_901007705.1 Fistularia tabacaria
GGAGTGTGGGAGAGTGAGGGTGTGTGTGTGCATGCATTCATCCAACTTTGTGTGTGTGTGTGTGTGTGTGTGTGTGTGTGTGTGTGTGTGTGTGTGTGTACACTGGTCTATTCGTGTGACTTACTTGTATTTGCGATAATCTCACTGTCGTTTGTTTTTATTCCTTCTGTTCAACATATCAGGGTTTCTTGTTTTTGGAATCGACAGTGTCGTGTTTGTCTCTCGTCCACAACTGTGACCGACCACGGTTTTCCCTCACGCTGCCTGTATATGTGTGTGTGTGTGTGTGTGTGTCTGTGTCTGTGTGTGTGTGTGTGTGTGTGTCTGTGTGTGTCTGTGTGTGAGAGTGAGAGTGAGAGTGAGTGAGTGAGTGAGTGTCCCGCGTGGTGAAACCATAAGCTGTTATTTCAAGACTCTAGTAGTGCAAGAAGACTCCCTACGTTTTCAGCTGTCTCTGCTGGCTTAATGCGACACGTAGGAAAGGGACAACGGAATAGTGGTACCTTCTGTTTGTTTTGTAGATGATGATGTTCGACGTTCAGTCCAGTTGATTCGCATTACATATAAAAGTATAGGCACTGATACAAGCGTTGCCCTTCGTGCGGTGTAGCACGGTATGAGTGCAGTTTCAAATATGTAATCACATGTTTTCTCAGCCACCAATTAAACCAAGTTCGAGATATATTTGAAGACCACACTTCGGGAACTGCATTAAGACACACAATTACATTGCAATGTGATTTTTATTTTTTTTCATTTCTTCCCCTCCCGCCCCTAATTGTGGAGGTTAAATGCTAATATTGATTTAGCCAAATACGGTTAATAGTAACTCCCCTGGCTTTGGTTAGTGTGCTAACTGTAAGAAAGAAGTAAAGAACAGGGACACAACGAAGGTGGGTGATCTTCATCACCGCGAAGGGTTACGTGAAGTTATGATCTGGATACAATCAGGTCAATCTCTGCCTAACAGCATTGATACTGGCGACCGGATCGTGCAGTTTGTTTATTGAGATAAACCCGTAGATGTCAGGCTCTAGTTACTAACCCTTCCTTCTACCTATGAATACTAGTCACCTACCCTATGCACTAACCCCCCACCCTAGTTGACTAAGTTATCTGCCAACACTAATCCAATAACCTAAGCTGTCTACTAACCCCAAGTTACTGGAAAGACCCAGACGGGAAGAAAAATTATTGATACAGGAAGAAAAACTCAAGTCAAATGTGCGACAAGACTCGTAATGGCTGAGACGCCACAGGAGAGGCAGGAAGTAAACACACAGGAGGGGCGAAGTTGAAAACGGGCGCCAACAACACAGAAACCATTGGAGCCCCGACATTACCTGATGAATCGGCCGTCCCATCGACTTTTTAAAGACTCAATTCTGAATCATATCAAGCGACTGAATCCAGTTTGACCCCGTCTTTTAGAGATGCTGGCACACGTCTGACACATGGAGCTCCGAGGGTCAACGGACAAACCCTAACCGAGAGAACAACACACACGCACGATAAAAAAGTTGTCCGTGTTCAGGTAGTCACGTTACACAATAAATACAAAAGAAAATATGGTGCTGTCAGCATGAATTGAATCTGATAAGCGGCGGATTTAACCAGACGAATGAACTGGACACATTTTCGACTTTGACAAATGATTGTTGTTGTGTGTTTGTATTTTCTTTGCCTTTTCACCTGTCATTTTAATTTTTCACTCTCCGCTCTACTGCCTTACTACCCTGTCGTCCATCTCTTCCGCCACTGTAATCTTCCTTCCCTTCCCTCCTCCTCACACTCTTTTCCATCCCTCTTAACTTGCCGCTCGATATCATCTTCCCTGTCTTTCCTACCAGCCCCAACCACCACCGCCACCCCCCCCCCCCCATCCGCCTGCCTGCTCATTAGTCTAATGGACTCTGAGTAATTCACTCAGAGGCAGAATAATGTGACAAAGCACTAGCTCAGCCTCTAGACAGGATGCCCAGAATGGGATGGGGGTGGGTCGAGGGCACAAAAGAGAAGGCGAAGAACAAGTGTGGGAGAGATGCAGAGACAGAAAGGAGGGAGGGGGGGGGGGGGTGAGATCTGATGGAAAGATGAAAAGACAGAGAACTACATCCTTATGTAAGTGTGTGTGTCGGCAAAATTTTGGTACCTCTCGGAAACCGTTTCTGGGCTAAGCACCAATCTTATGGGGACCGGCGGCCCTGAGGAGTTCCTTTTTTTTTTCTTTTTTTTTTCCCCATTGGCGTTAGACCCCTGGTACATGTGCGTCCCCGTGCACGTGATGCGCGGGAAACGACAAGTCAAGCCGAGGTCGCTCCGCACGGCGACCTTGAGCTCTTGGTTTGCTCTTCTTGGCTATCACGTCAAAATGAAATGAAATGGCGACCCGTCGTATCTCGCCGCGATCACTTCTTCTTTGCCCCACAACTGAAGTCACTTTCTGTATCTCAAAAAAAAAAAAAAAAAGCACCGTGTGACAAAAGTGGCTCAGTGATTACTCTGAGCTGAATCTCCCGTCAGATAGTATTCCCTGTGACTTAAAGCCGATTGCTTCCCGTAGCATTGACCCCAGTGCAGTCCGAACGGCTGCTCGAGGACGTTCTCTCCCGCTCCCGATAGCGACGGACCGACGGCTCTGCCTCCCAGTGTCCCTTTGCATCGGGCCCCTCCGGCGCAGAGCCCCCGGTCGTCACGTCGTCAGAAGGCTAGTGGCCTCCTGCATTGATTTGTCCACGTTCCCGTGCGCATTTGCCAGGAGGAAGTGTGGCGGCGCACGGATTGGTTGCCAGCGGCATGCCTCTCTTGCTCTCAAGACCCAACTATGACAAGTATTGTTGATGGAGGAATGCATGCGTGGCTGGCAGTGAGAATGACGCCCGCAGATCCTGCAGACCCCAGATTAAAATCCTGCCCCCACCCCGTCCTGTTGACCCTCATGCATGCGCCTTAGCCCTCTACTGTACCAACTCAGACTGTTACTTTACGTGAGATTTATTCTTTTAAACAACTATACAATATATTATAAAAGGAAGTGATATATCTCTAATGTTAGTTTGATGTTAGCAATAACGTAAATACATCCTGAGAGGAATATATTTGATATCCGAATGCAGTGAGAAATATGATGTGATAAAACGACGGCGATGATGGATAGAGGTTGTGTTTTAAAAGCAATATTATTCCAATATAAACTAAAAATGAGTGCCATAAATCTGTTCGTTTTCCTTGTTTGTTTGTTTTTTTTGTTTTGTTTTACTACTAGCCTTTGTTCGACATATGCCTCATTGCTGTTTCTGGTCACTTGTCTGTCTGTGTTGAAGCTTCTGTAGCTCCAAGTTATCTCTGTATATCTGGAATGCTGACTTGGTTAAACTCAAACGACAAAAATAAAGACACCCAGCTGCTTCAATCTCATTGCGTGTCAAGGTCTTACTTAGTCTATGATTCAGCGCTGTGCAAATTTAAAATTTAAAAAAGGACTGCTCAGCACTTCTGCCTCTCAGCAAGACGGTTGGATTCCCATGGGGGGCGGGCGGGGGGGTGTGGGGGTCCTTCTTTGTGGAATCTCCCATGTTCATGTTCTCCCCATGTCTGTGTGGGCTTCCTCCTATATTCCAAAAACATGCAGGAGGTTCATTAGAGCCTCCAAATTATCCAGACATGCGAATAAGAGCTCGTGTGTCTATGTAATGTGTAAATGATAGAGTGAATGGATGTCTCTATCATCTGTGAATAAGTGAGCGATGGATCTGTGTCTCTATGTGCCGCGTGAATGAGAGAGCGAATGGTTGTATGTCTCCAGATGTGGTTCTGTGAACCCCACCTCTCACCCAACGTGCTGGGATCGGCTGCAACCACTCTCAACCCCCAGCGCGCGACCCTGACTGCAGGATAATCGGAACTGATAACGAATGAATTATCAGTGGCGGCTCCTGACAAAATTATCAGGGAGGGTAACTTTTGCAGTGATGACTAAGGTGACCCATTAGATAGGTACATTAACAGGGGACGAGACAATTGTCACAATTTACATTTGTCCTGTCAAAATTACAATACAACTTGTAACCAATAGGTGGCAAGCAAAACACAAAAGATGTTCCCACTAGCTACATAAGCTACAAGTAAAGTACATCTAAGATTGTTCTCGAGTGAAATTATCAGCATTGATCATGGTGGATGGGCCACTCTTTCAGAGCAGAATTTTCAGTTTACCTTCAGGTATCTCAGAATATGAAGAGAGAAGCCTGTTTGACCATTGCCTGTCTGATGAAAGCCAGAGCAGGTTACGTTATGATGAAAGCACGTATGTAAAGCTCCCCCACAACCCATAGAGAATGCATTGAGGTGCCTGTTTATTGAAGAAAAAAAAAAGGGTTATATATGAGAGAACCGGGGGGTGGACCGAAAATCTCCCCAAAAAGGGACGGTTCGCCACAGAGCGGCACTGCACGCTGATTCGACGTCACGTTCGGGGTCAGCTACGACGATCAGAACTGCTGTAACAGCGGTAGAATGGGATTTTAAATATTCCCTCCTTTCCCGCTCTATGGTGGTGCGTCGCCCAGATTGCCCTAAAGAACAAATGTATGTATATACTGTGTGTTTATATGTACAGTATATGTATTAATCTTTTGATGTAATTTGGCCCTTTTTTAATAATATCTCTGACTTTCTCGCTGTTTTTCCCAATCAGCTTCTTCCAAACCTCCAGGAATTATGTGTATCACTGCTCAGTAATTAGAAATATTTCGAAAAGTACTCTTGCCTTATTTAGATAAAATTCAGCGTGTCGATTTTAGCATTTATTAATTGACAAAAGCAATACAAAATAATACATGCTCTAATCAGTTCAATGTGCAAATCTCCGGCATTGACCTTATGATATAAATCCAATTGAAAACAGGTCATCTATTAGTTATTTTCCAAGCAATAATATCTTCAACCCTTAAAATCTACAGAGGTGGACGGATGTCCTGGAGAGGAGAGAAATGATGATTGGCCGCAGCGAGACAGAATACACATTTGTGAATGAGAGGGAAAAACATGGAACCGTGAGGCGTCAGGGGGTGGAGATAAGGAAGGTAGAGGATTTGAAGTTCCTAGGGTCACCGGTCCAGAGTAATGGTATGGGTGGCGAAGAGTGGAGAAATGTGTGCAAGCAAGCTGGAAAAAGTATCTGCCAGAATGAAAGGAAAAGTGTAGAGGACGGAGGTGAGAGCAGCCATGTTGTCTGGTTTGGAGACACGGAGGAGAAGGCAGGTGAAGATGAAGATGTGGGGGTTCCTCTTTGGGAGTGAGGGGGATGGAGAAGATCAGGAATGAGCCCATCAGAGGGACAGGACATGTTAGCTGTTGTGGTGATAAAGTTAGACTGAGATGGTTTGGACATGGGCAGAGGAGAGATAGAGAAGATCTGGGTAGAAGGATGCTGAGGTTGGAGCTGCCTGCCTGGAGGTCTAGAGGAAGACCAGAGTGGAGGTGTATGGAGGACGTTAGTTTGTGTGAGAGAAGAAGATGCAGATGGAGGAAGAGGATTGGCTGCGATGACGCCTGAAAGGAGCAGTGGAAAGGAATAGAAGCCCATCTCCAACTCCCCCCTGAAATGAAACATGTACGTTTCATTTCACATCACTTTTGTTTCCCCCTGGATGAGAACAAATCTTGAGTTTACGTGAAACATCCATGTAAATACACTCAGCGTGATTTTATTTCTTATTGTAATGACTAATCAACCAGTGGATGCTTGAATAGGAACATCCTGATAATTGGATTTATACGAGCTGATCATTGATCTTCCTGCCACTTCATTGTGGTACAGCTTGACAATTGTTTGGTGTTCTTGAATAACAAATATCTGGATTGATTAAATGAAATCGCACAACTGTGTGCTGTGGAAAAATCGATTTAGAAAACTGGATGGAAATGGATGAGAGGTGGATCCCAGCCTGGGGAAAATAAGCCAGTTAAAGCCTTATAATCTTCGTTTTTGGATTTATATCGCCATCAAGTGATGAATACGCCACACTACAACTGTAGATACGAATCCAGTTTAAAATCACACGATGTATGTGAGTGTAATGTCAGCATGTGATATTTTCTCTTTATCCTTTGGGCTGCTCCCTTCAGGGTTTACCACGGCCAATCATCTGGCTCCATCTAGCCTTCTCCTCTGCATCCTATTCTCTCACACCAACTAACTTCCTGACCTATTTCCCTCCTCTTCTGTCTTCCTCATGAAAGTGATACCAAATAGGATCTTCTGCGTCTTTCGGTTGTTCCCATCATGGGTCACGACAGCCAATCACCATCCTCCATCTAACCCTCTCCTCTGCATCCGCTTCTCTCACACAAGCGACGTTCATTTGCTTTTGCAAAGGTCTCAACTATCGTAGTGACGCTTCTTTGTCACCACAGTCCAAGATGTAGGATCTGATTTCAAGGTGTTTCTGGACATCACCCCGTTGAGGTCCATCTTTTGTTCCCGGGATATGTTTACATTTTGACCCCTTCTCCGGGTGCTATCGTCGAAGAAATTCTCGGAAGCTTTAGATAGGCCAGGCGGATGTTACATATCACAGGTTCAAGTTTGACAGTTATGACGTCAGGTGTTTGGGCTGAGCATTGAGTGCAAAGTCATGACGAGTGGTGTAAGAGGGCGTTGCTCTTATAGAAGTCACTGAACTTTTCCTCAACAGCAACTGTTCAGAAACAGAATCACAATGAAGATAAGCCTTATTGGCCAATTGTGTTAACGCATACAAGGGATTTGGCTCCAGTTCCCGGTTACACGTGGTACTGACATGAGGGTAAACAAGGACTGGACAAAAGACACGAGATGGTAAAACGTCTGCATTTCGATTAAAATGTAGTCTGTGTTTGAGGAGGCGATGATCAGGTACAGATGTTATTTTTGGCGTATGACATGGTATGCAAGATCTTGCGTGTTCAACAGAGTGATGGCTCAGGGGAAAGGGGGTTTCCCATGTCTGGTCGTGCTGGCGTACATTGACCTGTACCTCGTACCAGAGGGGAGAAGGGACGGTTGGGTCCGGGGTGTTATGGGTCTGCGGTGATGTTTGGTGCACAGTTCCTGACTCAGGAAGTGTACAGGTCCTGGATTGTCCATTCCTATCTGTTCCTGTCCTCTTCGGTGGCTGAACCAAAGCCAGACAATCACAGAGGAACAGAGAACAGATTGAATGACTGCAATGTAGAGCTGGATGAGCAGCCACTGAGGCAGGTTGAACTTCCTGTGCTGCTACAGAAAGTACATCCTCCTATGGGCCTTTTTTGATCACACGATGAATGTCGGACAACCACTTTAATAATAATACAGTTACTTTAGATCCCGATTGTCCAAATGCTGGATGCAAACTTTCCCAAGCTCAACATTATTCTGCCAATATATTCACTATCCCTCCTCTGTCCATGTCCAAACCATCTCAGTCTGCGTTAGTCTCCAGAACATCTAACATATGCTATCTGTTGGGATCCGGCTGCTGCTGCTGCTGCTTGACGAGCAACAGCCGTGCAGTCGTGAACTCCAGCAGGTGGGAGCCATTCGGCCTCGTCAGGCTAAGAATAAGAGGTGCCGTTTGCCAGCCTTTCGGGGGCCAGATTGTTGCGTAGCACACCCTACCTTACAGCTCACTCCCCGTAAGGTCGTGTCACACACACACACACACACACACACACACACACACACACACACACACACACACACACACACACACCCTTCGTCACGTCCCTCCCTCCCTGCTCCTGGCAAGGTTCTCCATCTCGCCCCTTCCCTCACAAGGTTCTCACTCCCGGGTCCAGAGACAACCCAGACCCAGCACAACCCTCACTCTTTCAATAAATTCCTCAGTACCTTATCTCCTGGGAGTGTCCTTGCATTTGGGTTGGATCTCTTCACGTATGACACCGTCCCTCTGATGGACTCATTCCTGACCCTATCTGTCCTTGTTACTCCCAAGGAGAACCTCAACATCTCCTTTCCTCAATGCCACTGTCGCTAAACCATACAGAATCACCTGTCTCACCACAGTTTTCTACATCTTACCTCTCATTCTGACTGATACGGTCTTACATTATCCCTAACAACTGTCTTCACCCATCCCAACTAAGTTTAGTTTAGTCTTTGTCTGAAGGGACAATGCACAGGGACATTAAGCTCAAAGACAGATGTTCTGCACCAGATTATAGCTGCACAGCTAGTTTCCATCTGAAGTCCCTGGTGACATGAATAGAATTTACAAGAACATGCAATCCAAACTTGCTTGTACAGGTTTCTTCCCCTCTTCTCCACACTCTCCATTGTTCTGGACTGTTGACCCTAAGTACTTAAAATCCTCCACTTCATCTCCATTCCCCGTAGCCTCACCGTTCCACATAGCGTTCCTCTCATAAGCACGTGTTCTGTCTTGCGACTAACCTTCATCCCTCTTCTTGCAGGGACATCATTCTCCCTGCTCCCTGATATCTCTACAGATCCCAGTGCCATCTGCAAACATCATAATCCGATGTAATTCCTGTCAAACCTTATCTGTTTGTCTGTCCGTTGCAAATAAGAAGTGGCTCAGAGCTGATCTCTGATGTACTTCCACCTTGAACTTCACTGTCTCACCTCCAGCACACCTCATCACTGTCTCACGGCTCGCATACGTGTCCTGCACCAGTCTGACCTACTTCTCTGCCACTCCAGACTTCCTCATACACTACCGGAGTTCCTCACCCAGTCTCGTGCTTTTTTTAAGATCAACAAAGGCACAACGCAGCTCCCTCTGACCTTTTCCATCAACATTCTTAAAACAAATACTGTATCTGTTTTGTTCTTTCTTGGCATGAAACCATACAGATGCTCATCTCTGCACCATCTAGTTTCTATTACTCTTCACATATCTGCATTGTATGGCTCATCAACTTTATTCCTCTATCTACCACGCTTGTGTAAATCTCCCTTGCTATTAAAAATCAAGAATCCTTTCACTCTCTAAGATCCTGTTGATTGACCCAGGAACAAACTCTACGGCTTCCATACATATTACCCATCATCGGTTTTTGGGGTCACAGAGAACATACAACACAGCTTCCACCACTTTGTCCTTTTCATCTTTGTCACCAGAGTCATCCTACAAACCACCATCCTATGCTATCTGTCGACACTCTCACCCACCAATACTTTTCAGTAGCTGATCTCCTTCAGACTACACCTTCGATACAAGATGTTGTCTACCTGGGTTCTCCTACCTCCACTCTTTTAAGTTACCCTATGTTCTTGCCTCTTCTGGAAACAATTATTCACAACACCCTTTATTTCCAGTCTACAACCAACTGTCCCTCCCCGTTCCTATCCTGGACACCAAACCTGCCAACCACTCCATTCCATCTGGGGATGTTCTGCACCACTTCATCAAGCTTTTAGCCTTGCTACCTTTTTGTCCGGTCTCCTGGACACACAGTATGTCCACCTTCCCTCTCTGCATCATGTCAAAAAACTCTTTTTCTCACACAATTGCCGTTCTTCTTCTCTCTCTGCTTGTGAACAAGCCTACCTTCTCTGCGTTGACCAACAGAAGCCCACTTCCCGCTGGTGTCTCGATGGTCCCGATGGTGGTCGTTGTTAACCCCGGCGCCCAACCGATCTGGTATGATTGTCAGGTTTTGTGGAGTTCACCTATTTAGTTTTTGCATACGTTTTAAGCCAGAAGACCTTCCTGATGCAACCCTCTGCATTTATCTTGGCCTGGGACCAGCTCAAAAGATGACAATGGTTTCAACCACTACGAGTGTTGCATGAGAATGAACCGTGGTTTGTAAAATCCACCGCATAATAACTCGGACCAAAATCTTATCTGTATGCAAAATATCAACTTCTACTGGGAAGTCTGCTGTGAATCCCTGCATCTTGTCCATACATACGTAATATGGGGCCAACCAGGATGGTACTTTGTTCACTTGAAAGCAACTTGTCAAGTTCGCAACAAATTGCCTGAATCGCCAACCTGTGTCCGATATGAATTCAGTTCTGGCTTCATTGCCAGGAAATTCATATTTTACACAATTGGGTTTTATGTGCTTTCAGCTCCATTTATTGCTCTGAAGGTCCATTTTTATTTGAGCTAACACATCCCAGATTTTCTGCAAGTCATCCTCAGTTTATGCACTAGCAGGAAAGTACAGCCAAGGTGTTCCCTGGTAGTGGCACACTTCGGTGCACAGATGATCTGCTGTTAAGCTCACTCTCGCTGAAGACATTTGCAAGAGACTTTAATTTTTCCGCAGAGTTCAGTTGAAAGATGTCCCGGGGCATTGCTTTCTAAGATGTTCTTCAATCGGTTGAAAATAATTAATGGTGCGAAATCTTGGAAAATGGCAGATATTTGGTCTCCAAAAAGTGCCGGTTTTAAAGTATTACTCAAAGCACTGTGGTTTAACTGCATTCACTTAGGATGACTACTTACAGCAGGCACTGGATTTATGACCATACAACTGGAATAAGTTGTGAGCCCCTCTTTAAAACCATACTAAATGCCAAATGCATTTCAGTTGCGAAACCTTCCCATTCAGATTGCCAGCTTCTTTTGGTTCACATGAAGACTCTTAATACATCCACCACACGGAACCTGGCAGCATTACAGAGATCGATTTCATCATGTTCAACTGTATCTGTTTCAAGAGCTCAGCCCTTGAACCAAGACACACTGGTTCCTTTGGTTGATCAGGATGATGAACTGACCACACACGATTATCACGTTTATATCCACAACAAGATTTTTTTTCAGATCAGGAGCGTAGTTGGTCAAACTATTGTTTCCAGAGCATTGAGCTTTTACCTACTGAACCGGCAATCACTTGCATGAAGTAACAAGAATTTGTAGAACGCGACTCTTTATTTCTTAACCCTTTCAAAATCAGTGTTCGAGTGCGAGATCTCTCTTCTCCATTAGCTGGTGAATAGCTGCGATGTCATAGGTGTTTCACAGCTAAATAAATGTCTGCATCATTGCGGCTTTTTACCTCGTGCACTTGCTTAATATCATCCTAGAAGATATTCTGTAACTCATTTTTTTATTGTCTTTTTGTTCTTGAGGAGGCCCTGTGAACTCCGGTATACTGGAATTGTATGATTGACAACATTTTCGTGAATTTTCTTACAGTGGGCTTGTAATTTATGTCTTTGACTCTCTTTTACTTGGATTCTTGAATACCAAAACAAAGAGATTTCCTAGTTAGCTCTTTGATCATTTACTGGAAACTATATTTTGAATGGTTTTCGCTTGCTGCCTTTTGTCCAAAAGGTTTATATTCTAGTGTCCTAGAAATAATGTGACTGTTGCAATTCAGAGTCACAATGTTAATGTAAATTACCCGAAGCGGCAATCATGTGTCGGAAAATTAGCCGTGATTCACCTCCCACGAGGGGACCGGATTTTATTGGTAGATCAGATTCTCCTGGGCGAAGTGTAGAATCAAAGGGGAGTTGAGAATCAGGCAGCGATTTCAAATGGAGCCTGTCTGTTGGTTCCCGCCAAGCAACAGCTTGGAACATGTCCACCGGCTCAGTCCCTCCGGTGCAGCTACGCCAAACTGGCACTGTTTCTGCTGTGCAACCTGGGCGGGGGGGAGGGCTAACTCCCCCAATGGACCAGGGTTCAGTTGTGCTTCTCCACTAAATAGCCGCAAAAACATTATGTAAACATATGTTTCCTGCTCTAGGTTATTCGTTTACTGTCTTTCATTGTGGTCATCTTTCTGCCAGAGGACTGAATAAGTAACCAAATATCCATGTCCAGTATGAGTCAGTCTCGGTGTGTTATTCAGAAGAGTAAAGAGTCCAAAAGTAGATGATTGATTACTTGCAAGACAAAGACCTTGAACAAGGGACACAATCAGTCGCCACAGGCAAAGGGACAGCGTCCAAAAGCATCCGTTTTCCTTGTACCTGTTGGAGACCTGACTTGGATACAGGGGGTTCTCTTCAGTTAGATTCTTTTTTTATTGAAAGACACTATCTGAAACTGACAACTAACAGAGAAAAAATAAAATAAAATGAAGGGAAAGTGTGGTGGTGCAAACTGCATCAGTCCAGCTCAGGAAACCTGAGATCACTGAGATCTCTTTTTCAAGGGTGCCCTGGCCAAGAGAGGCAGCGACATACAAAAGCAACATAAAATAAAAGATATGCTTTTTACAGGCTGGTATAAGAGACAGGGGACTGTTGTGGAAGCGGCCTCAAGAACTTGGTTCCCTGTCTCTATATTCCCAGCAGGGGGTGCAGAATGGACTGCGGCCCTTCTACCCGGGTCAGTTCCAGCACAACGCTGCGCTGATACTTTACAATTAGTGATGGGGGAGCAGGTAATCGGTGCCAACGGTTAGGAGACACCCAGCAGAGGCGTTCATACTGTGGGATCCTGGGCGGCCTCTGGGATGTGATTGGCTGAAATTATGCAGATGAGGCAAGGAGGATGTGGGATGTAGACTGTCACAAATGTTGAAAGGGGGTTTGTTCAGTTATGCTATGCTTGTGTTGATGTTGGTTGGTGAAAACAGTGAGCCAAGTAAACTGCCAGTTGAACGCGGAACTGGCAGTTTGCTGAGTTCGGATGTCAAAATAAAAGACCGGCCGAGCGCCGTTCCTGCGTCGTCACTTCCGAAACACAAAACACAAAGTTCGCTAGAATACAAAATACATATCTGCAGTCCAACACAAACATAAAGATCGTTAAAAGTTAAACGTAAAATCCCGGTTTTCGCCATCGCCAAGCCTTTAATTTTGAACTCCGCAGCCGGAAGTCGCACCTTGCATCACAATCGCGTCTTGTCGCGAAATTCCTCAGACTCCCCGTGTGTGTGTGTGTGCATGTGTGTGTGTGCATGTGTGTATGTGTATGTATGTGTGTGTGAGGTCCGCTCCGTGGAAAAAACTGAAGGGAAACTTGTTCGAACAACCTCAGAAGAAGGTTTGATTCCAGCACGCAGTGAGGTGGTTTTTTTTGTTGCTTTGTTTTGTTTTGTTTTGTGTTTTGGGTTGTTTTCTTTTTTTTTTTTTTTTTTTTTTTTTTTTTCCCCCGGGTTGGGTCAAACCCCAGGGGGGGGTTGGGG
>CAAKHD010004841.1:48499-65211 GCA_901007705.1 Fistularia tabacaria
TGTGTGTGTGTGTGTGTGTTTGTGTGTGTGTGTGTGTGTGTGTGTGTGTGTGTGTGTGTGTGTGTGTGTGTGTGTGTGTGCTTTTCCACCCTGAACGCTTGTGTGTCCGTCATGTCTTCTTTCACAGAGTCCGGCCGCCCCGGCCATCAAGAGGAAACATCTCAACTCCAGTGATCTCCAGAGCTTCAGTGTCAAAGAGCTGAAATCTCTTCGCAAAGCCCTCAGTCAGGCCATACAAGGTATATTTTTATTTTTAACCTCCTCAACTCGCTTTTCATGCAGCTCATAATTCATGATCACCGGTTAGCAACATCATAAACTAACAGATTGGAATCTCAAGAAATGTAGAAAAAGGATTGTCTTGACTTAGAAGTTTAATTGAATTGGTTCCCACCATCGAGCTCGTAACTCAATTTACTCGTATATAAAATCAAATTTCCCAACTGATATGAACTGAAACGCTATTAATCCGTTCCAGCTCCCCGGTTTTGTTACAGGTATTTAAATGAGGAAAACTTACTTTATGAATAATAAATAATGTTGAAAAAATTATGCATAATAAAAGAGAACATATAGAGATAAACTGGTTTAATTCAACAGAGATCATCGGAGGAAGTTGGGCGAGTTTTTCATGTGGCGCTCTATCGCTTGACTGGCTACACACGTAATACTACAATGTGCTGCTAATTGTAACTTGCTCGCACACTTTGCTACGCTTTATCACTAAACTTCATTTTGCGATGGAGTGAATGCCGCCCCTCTTTTTTAAAACAATCAAACCATCCTTCCGACGCCTCGTCAGTTGACGTTCCCGCCATCTGCTGCGCCAAATCCCTGTAAATGTCGCCCCCCCCCCCTCCTCCCAGATGATGCTCTCCATCATGGTATCTCGCCAACTTCTCCATCTCTTCGCGGATGAGTCCACATCATGAACACCTCGCTCGTTTTTTCCCATCCTTGTTGCTGGGCTACATAGCGGCAGGCGGCGCGTCCGACTGTTTTTTTAAACTCACTTCACGGACAGTGGCGGACATGTCGGTGTCAAACGCTGATCCCACTCGCTCCTGACTAAGAACTCGGCTCGTGTCACAAGCAAAAAATCCACAGAGTGACGGCCCTTATCTTGGAAAAATTGTAAGACGATATAATCAGAAGTCAAGATTCCACTGCAGTTTGTTTTTATCTCTTAGCAATTGGAAATTCGGCAACTTGGTCATTAAGTAAATGATAGCCAGAGTGACATGACCTGAATGAGGGATACCTGTATCTTCTCTGCTCCTCCTCAGACCTCAGTTCGGACCTGGTGGGCCGGCTGCAGATCCGGGACCAGCTGAGGACGGAGCAGGATGCTATGCTGCTGGAGGTCCAGGACCTGACCTCGCTGTGACCTCTGCCAGCGACTCCAGGTCAATGTTTAGACTGCGAACGTTTTGACGGACACCTCCGCCGACCTGCTGGACCATACCCCCTCCGTGAAGGTTAACCTGGTTTCTTGTGGTAGCATGGCACGTCGGGGAGCGTTTTGTCAAGTAGGAGGTGCTTTTTCCGCATCTGGATGGTTCTGAGGAAAACTAACTGGACTAAATAGCGAAAACGCGCGGATGACTGGAAATATTCGACTAGTCGGATCTCAGCATAGACACATGGAACACACAAAAAAAAAAAAACAGCTAAGGGTTTGCAAGAATGTCTGAGGATCCTTAGTTTTGCTTTTAGTTAGTACAGAAAGTGCTCGTACAGTAAGTGTGCCCTTCTATGTAAACCTTCTCCGGGGGGATTCTGCCTCATTTTAAGTGCAATTGGATTTTCTTTTTTTTGAAACAGAAATGGCGCTCACCATGAATTAGCTTGCGCGACAGCAGTTTACAGTGCGACGGTGCGTTTACTGTCGCCATGGGAATCGGGATCGCGGGGTCACGGAGCTGCACGCACACCGCAGGTGCATCCCGTGTTTTTTTTTTTTTGCAATTTTAAAAAAAGGAAAAACATGTATGTGTGTGTGCTTTTAAGGTTAAATGAAACTTTTCAAGCAGGTACTTCAGATACAGATTGTTAAAGAAAGAAACCAATTCCAGTGAATTACTTAGGGCTGACGCTGGAAGCATTCCTCGACAGCAGGAAATGTGATTTCTGTTGACATCTTGAGGAAGCTCATTCATATCCGTCACCAAAATGCTTTTCGCTGCGTGATCCTTTTGAAATGTTGAGGGAATAATTGTTATTTCGTGTCAACTTCCTGCTCAGTGGTGCTTATGCTTGCCTTCCCTCACAGTGCATCTATGGCTCTCCTATTAGCTGTAACTAGCAGTCACAAAATGATACGCTATGTTATTAGTTCATGTAGCCTTTCACTCACCATGTCATAATGCTAGCGCTTTGTTTCCTGCATGTTAAACAAAAGCTGTTCTTCCCCTGCTATTTTATTATTATATATTGTTATTTTCCCTTTTTTATAGCAGATCCTGTCTTAAACCTCAGCCCTCGCGGTTGTTTATTTTTTTACCATCAATTTGAAAAGTTAAAGCTTTTCAAATTCACGTCAAGTCGCTGCAAGTAAACCCACAGTAAGGACAGCGACATGTAGCCGAATCTCAGAAACCCCTGATTGGTTCATTTCAGGTTTTCTGAACGTCGTCTCCGGAGGAATGCCAGTGAATTCCTCACATTTATAAAAACTGTGATGTAGTGACTTTTTAGGCTTTTTTATTTTTGGTGTAAGCTGTAATCTCAAAACACATAACACTCAAAATAAGTAAAAGCATCTCATTAATCTGGAATCATGTATTCATCTTTCTGATCTAAATAGAGGAAGTGAGATTTTCCTTATTTCCAGTAAATGATTCATAAAATGTAAAAAAAAAAAAAAAAAAAGTAGATCCCAAACACTTGGTTCTCCAGGAAACCGATTTCGGTTTGTCTTTGTTTGTCTTTGTTTTCTCTAATTTGTATAACGGCCTGTTATTACCTAATGGCTGGTTTGTGGATGTCGAGAACTTTCACCTTCGAGGCCTCAGATGGACCAAATACATGAGTCACCTAAACCCTGGCACTTGTCACTGTTACTAAACAACGTGCCGCAGCCAACTTTGGAAATCCGTTACACAGAAAGGGTGGCTTTTAATTTGGATAAACTCATATAACTATGTTGTTTTTTCAAGAGATGTTTTTCTGACTCTTCGTTTACATGGAACTGAAATATTATTCCTTTTATGGCAGAAACCTGATTGTTGGATTGACCCGTCGATTGTTAATCTATATTTTAAGTGAACTTGTTCCAGAATGCTCATCTGTTTTACATCCTCTGTTCTTGACGATCTTTTCTTTGTTAAAAGTGTTAAGAATGTGCCTTCGAAGTTATGTTGTTTTATTCTCGGAATAAAGGAATAAACCATTACCTGTCTGTCATTTCATTCGCTCTGTTTTTATCTCTGCGTGAGGCCTTAGCCGCATGAGATGAAGATGTCTTGTAGCGTGAAGACCCGTGCGTTTTCCAAGCTGTGGTACTCCAATTGGAGTCAAGTCAGATTTTTATAATGCCGCGCCAAATCACAACAACAGTTGTTGTTGACACTTAATTTCTAGTGCCAGTTTGGAGCACACTTTTTCAAATCAGAAACTCGACATTCCCCAATGAGCAAGCACTTGGCGACAGGCGGAAAGGAAAGACTTCCTTTTGCCAGTGCAGAAACCTAGGGATGGATCCCGGCTCAAAGTGGCCGGCCTTCTGCCTCGACCGGTATATTGATAACCGAAATAACAAATGTGGACGCCTGGCAAGACGCTGCAGTAGTGAAAGTCACATCCCTGGGAACCGGCAAAACGGCAGAACCAAGAGTTTCCAGAAGTCCTTACGTGGGAACTTTCGGAATTTGGTCCGGCTAATTTCCACAAAGCCGCAGTCAAACTGAGAGGCATGATTTGATCTTCATTTCATTCATATTTGAATGCTTGGGGGTGCTATACAGCTTTTGGGATGCCAAGAGTTAAAGACTAAAATTCTGCCTGCGGGCTCTCCTGCATTAAAAGCTGCTGCAATGTTGCCATCAAGAAATATATAAAGATCCCATTTTCAATGTAGCATATACCGTAGCTCTCCTTCATAACTGTGTAACTACCCAAGGGTCTTCCAAAAGGATTTTTTCAAGATGCAAACACCTTCTTCGGAAAGCAGTCACCTTGGAGACGTCCTTTTAGGATTGAATGGATTCACGTTTTTCATAAACTGGGTTACCTGACGCCCCCTTTCATGCCAAACCCACTGATTGGGTCAGATTTGACACAGCGGGCTGAACTTAGTCCGAGGCAAATGGCGCAAAACATCTTCTAATGTTTCCCTTTACAGGCAGGAGAGCAAGCCAGTGGTTCTGAGAGTGGCAGTGAACCGGTTCCCAGACACAAAGTTCGGTGGACCATCACACCAAGTTGCGTTTTGCCAACTTTTCTGACATTGTACTGGAAATTACAAATGATCCAAAAGATCGTGCACACTTGGGCGTCTTGCTCCGTCCATTACTGTGCAGGTAAGGCCACAGTAGAGGTTGCTATATCTGAAAGCTGTATGGGATTTGATTTTTCTGAATTTGTGTGTGTGTAAACATTAGCCAAGGTTGTGATCACTTACGGCCATATCATTTTCTTTGCAGATCATCTGTAAAGAAGTGGCGCCTAAACTAGCCGCCATGCAGAATCTGTACGTCAGAGCATCTTAACATACAAATGGACACTCAAAGACACACGCACACGCACACGCACACACACACACACACGCGCACAGGTACTCAGGTGAAGTGGGGAGGAAGGAATGGATGACACACACACACAGAGGGAGGGACTGCATTGCCATAGAAACCGCTAGTGCTGTTCGGAAGAGCAGGAATAAGGGTTGAAGTTGAAGTTAAACTGTCAAGGTCACTGGTTAAATCTTGTATCTCTGAGCTTTACGAAGCTAGTTGCTGGATTACTGAAGTTGCTGACATGCATTTTTGCTGTGGTTGCAGCACTGCGGACGATGGTCTTTTTCCTGGTGATTATTCAAATGGGGGAAGACAGAAGAGAAGCCATATGGAGCTGAAGTCAGTGAGTCCTCCAGCAGCAGATTGCAGAGAGGCAGGTATTTATGACTTTGGTCTATTTAGACTTGGTATTGTTTTTGTGTAACCTGTGACTTCGCCGTGGCGATTTTCGGCGGAGAAAAAAAAAAGTTAATTTGTTGGTTTATTAGCGACTTGAATTCAATTAAAAATGTCTTCTTGCGGATCATCTGAATATTGAATGGCTCATCCTTGAGCAAGATTGGTTTTCTAAGAAATGCAAAGATACCAATGACTTATAATTGATCCCTCTGTCCAGCTCTGTCATGTTATGGGGACTTGAAATGAAAGTTTGAATGAAATAAATCAAAGAGAAACTAAGAAGTGTTTTTAATGACTCAGAAATACAAACAATTTCTCCCCAAGAATATTTTATAAGTATATGTAAAAACACATATGGGGTTTTCCAGTTGTGTGTAAATGAATGGAAGCCAATAGGAAATAAAGATGCTCCAGTGAGTTTTTGAGTCCTCTCTTTACATGCAGATGCATAAAATGTATGCAATCAGACATCCCATCCAGCAAAGCAACAGAAACATGTGAGTTTACGCTCTTTTTCTTTTCTTTTCCGTACAAGCACACGCTGAAAACTTAAGTGTGCCATTTAGTAACTGAACATGAAGGCCGACATTTATCTATGATGAATGGACAGAATATTCGACAATGCTTTCAGGAGTTGTTATGCACTTAATGCGTGTCGATGTAATGTTTGCCAAGCGGCTGGTGCAGTGGATGCAGAGGTTACTCCAGTGGTTCACTTTGTTTTACCATCAACAATTAACACCAGATGTCGGCTCCTAAATGTCAGGGTTATTTTTAGCTTGAGGCAGAAAAACAAGCATATTGATGAAAGTGCTGCAGTTTGACACATGTTTAGGCTGAAGGCCTTGGTGCCTCTATACATGAGTTGAGCTGAACGATTTATCATGTTTTTGTTACAGGTTGATATTTTATCATTGTATGAGTGAGCTACATTGGGTGGCAAAGCTCCGCCATGATGATGAGGAGCCAGCTACCCTGTCACTTGAACAAACAGGCTGCTTTAGATTTCGATCCAGATTCACTTTCATTGATTCTGGAAATTCTGAGATTTCTTAGTACCTGATGAGCGTTTAGCACATTCCTGTTTTCCTGCTTCACTTCCCTTCAAAAATTTTGCTAATCTTCAAATAGTTTTCTTTAATATTTTCAGTCAATATTCATATGAATATGTTAAATTCTGTCTACTGCCGCTAGGGTTGCTGTGAGCGCAGAGAGACGATGTAGACACCGCCTGCTCTACTACGTAGACTTGAAATGTGAAGGAAGTCAGTCGTGACGCAAAACATGTTTACATCATATACCTTATCATATACCTTTAGCAACACTTGGATCACTTCTTCACCTAATTTGATGGATATCAAGAAATATCATTCAAACTGTTTTTTCACTAAATGCGTTAAACCAGGAGTATAAATGTAAGGATTCTCAAATTGTAGAGGGTTTTTGTTTTGTTTTTCGACACAGCTGTTTCATCAGGCAGCCACAGCTAGCAAAATCCAATGTCAAGACTATGACATGCTAATTCTTGGGACAGGTTGTTTTGGAATTGTAATGTTTTATTCATGACAGCATTTGGATAATGCAATCTTTTAATGTGCTCAGCTGATGTTGACCAGTGATATTAGGGCAATTATTAGACAAATGTATTTTTCCCATATAAGAAAAACGTGTGTACTTTTATTTCTGATCTGAACACAGAAAATAACCATCATCCTACAATATGGCATTTTTGTGGTAGTAGCTTGTCCTCTTAAAAGGGAGGAATAAAGGGATACCTGGAGGAAGTCTGGTTACTTATTGCTAAGTTAATGGGGTGCGAAGAGACTGAATCAGCAGGATGCCCTCATACACAGGAAGGCAAACACAAATAAGCAGCATCCAACAGGAGGTCAAACACATTGAGCAAAGTCCTACTCAGTGATGACGGTGAGGGAGAGTAGTGCTACAAGCAGTACATCCCAACCCTATACGACCCACAAACACAAATGCAGATGATTTTCCTTTGTGATTTGAAAAAAAACAAAGACTTTTGGCTTGTGGCAGGAGTGTGGATGATGCTCACGTGTATTCTGTGCTAGTAAATTGTACACATTTCTCGTTCCAATGAAGTGGCTTTGACTGATGTGTCCCTTTTTCTCTAGGTGAACAAGCACTTCTTGACCTGAACGTCTGAAGTCACCTGAAAGGTTCCTATACCGTAGTGCGATGAAGATAGAGGAGAAGCTGTCCAGACCCACAGATTTGTTATCAGTCACCTTGTTCATCTCAAATGATGGTCGCTAAATCCCCAACGATGACATCCAGAGTTGGAGTTCCTCTTAACATCAGTGAACTCCTTAAAACCTCCCCTCCAGCCACCACATTGGCTCCTGCCTGCAGCATTGATGAGTCCTACAAATATATCTTTCTCCCGATCTGTTATTCCTTTACGTTCATCTTCAGCCTTTCCCTCAACTCTGTTGTCCTCTACCGCTCCTTTCAACGAACCAAGCGCTGGAATGCATCACTGATATACATGGTCAACTTGGCCTCCACAGACTTTATGTATGGCTTGTCACTGCCTTTCCTCGTGGCCAGTTACATCATGCGGGACCGTTGGGTGTTTGGGGACTTCATGTGCCGCCTTGTCCGCTTCCTCTTCTACTTCAACCTCTACTGCTCTATCTTCTTCCTCACGTGCATATCCGTCCACAGGTACCTAGGTATCTGCCACCCTATGAAAGTCATCACGCTGGAGACTAAGAAGGCTGTGAAGTGCACATGTGTCCTAGTTTGGATTGTTGTGTTTGCGTTAACCTGCCCTATTTTCCGGTTCGCCCAGACTGGACACGTGACAAGACTTGCAGGCCTTGGAGGCAATGCGAGCTCTGATGACAGTCCAAGTAATGAACTCTTATCCACAAATGGTAACAGCAGCCATACTCAGGGGGGAGTGGTTGTGGAGGAGTACCAGAACTGTTGGGATGATGCCATTGACAAGGAGTTTTCTGATTACGTGCCTTACGGCATTATACTACATCTGCTGGGCTTTTTTGTTCCATTCTCCATCATTGCCTGGTGTTACTCTCATGTTGTTCTGACCATTTTTCGGACTCTTCACTCTCAGCCCTCTTCCCACGAAGGTCTGAGAGACGCAGGGTACACTGGTGTAAACAGTCAGGATAGGGGCAGCCCCGGAGTCCCTGGACCGGGAAGACGAGGAAACAGGATACCAAGAACACTGGGGAGGGAGGAGGGGATTTCAATCTTGCTTGGCGCCCACTCCCCATATGCCAATCGGAGACGGAAGTCAATCAAGACCATCATTACCATCACCCTCCTCTTTGCACTGTGTTTCTTCCCCTTCCATGTAACCAGAACCATTTTCCTCCTTCTGAAAGTCACTAAGGGGGTCCCATGTCACACAATGACCATGGTTTCCATGTGCTACAAGATAACCAGGCCTTTGGCCTCGTTCAATGCATGGCTGAATGCACTGCTATACTTCCTGACCAAAGACAAGGGGGGGGCTAACTGCTGTCCAGTGGTAAACACCCAGCAACCAACGGGGATTCTGATGCCACTGAGGATGACAGGAAAAGCAGTGAATCTAGAAAAAGGGGTGCTGGAAGATGGGATGGATGGTAATGAGAATAAATCATGTCACAACAGTCCATCATACATGAACAGAGCAAAAGTTACTTATTTAGTGGAGTGAGAGTTTTCATGATTTAAAAATAACTTTTAGGTGCACAGTAGATTGTCTTTTCCTGAAAAATGTTGTCTAATCTGCCTGACAATGTGAGCACTGCATTGCGGGCGAATTAATTATGAATGTTAATTTACATTTAGTTCAAAATTCTGGATTGATATGAATGAAAAAAGACACTGGCCTATGCCAGCGGTCTTCTTTAGTTTTGTGCAGGATGTAAAGTAAATGGTAACCAGCTACGTTTCCCATGTCCACAGATGTCACATGTTGATCATTTTCAAAAAGGTAACTACTGAGTGCAAAACTTCAAATTGGGAGTCCTGGCAAAGATGATTATTGACTAGGGAGAGAAGAGTGAGCTTCATCCCTTGGAGGGAATCATTGTTCAAATGATAATAAAATGTATCGTCTGTGTTGAATACCTGGTATGGAGCAGTTGGATTTTGAGCCCAGGGACCAACTTGAGAAGTATAACCCCAAGATGTAGGAAATCCAGAGAAAACCCAAACCTCACACAGAGAGGATCAGAGGTATAAACCCAAGACCATGTTGTGATAGCCTTCTCGACAATCTGTTAATAAATATATGAATATATCTCAACTTATTATGATTGTGGTCTGTTCTTACCCAGCCGCCCTGTCTCAAATATAATAAATCCAAAAAGAATGTGGTCCTGATCTCAAAATGAGTACTTCATATTTTGTCTACAAAACGTACAGGAGCATTGTATTACTAGAGGTTTCAACCCATACCACAAGAATTCCATACATTTTGAAGATTTCTCAACCCAAAGGAAATACTTTGAAATTTATCACTAAACCACCAATGTTATTGTATGCCATTGGAATTTCATAGCAATACAAGGAATCCCGCGATAGGCCGAGAGTGACCTGATAGGTGATAAACTCGAATTAAAGCCTGGATGCTTGATTCAGTAGTCTGACCTCTTGAAAGGAGTGTTACAAGAAAAGACAGATAATAGTAAGCTTGTCTAGCATCGTTGCTCCAACAGATGGGTCCACAGGCTTGGATTTTCGGCCAGAAGCACCTCCAATAGTGCCATTGAGCCAGCTGCAGGGTCTTCAGCCAGGAGCCACCCTTCAGCGATCATTTGCTCCTTTAATTGTAGAACATCTTGAAGTGGCGATTTGGTGGTCAGTAGGCCACCCTTTTACCCCATGTTTTGTCCTTTTGTTTGTAACCAGAGCCAGAAACCCGGTCTTTCACGTGCCTCTGTAAGGACTTTTAGCCAGAGACAAGAGATTTCAGGAGCTACTGGTTGAACGCTCTAGTGCAGCATTGGCAGCCAATGTCCACCGAGCTTGGACACAAATTTTTAGAATTACTCTTCTCGAAGGCATCTCTTGAACCTCCCATGTGACAATCAGATTATCCAAAATGAGTGTTTTGGTATCCGGGGATGGATCTACTGTAAAAAGATACATCTTGGCCAACAACAATTCGATATGCTCGGAGAAGTGCGGGAATCACAGGAATCGAACCAGGAATGTTCGCTTTCAAGAACACCGCTTAAACCTCCTGAGCGACACAGCCACAGGTATGGGAGGGGAGCTCACCGACAAGCACCTGGTGGCTATGGGGCTCAGCTCAGACACAAACCACATAAAAAACATGGAGCCTTGGCCCTGTGGGCTCACCAATCATAGGGAGACAAATAGGGGTCGGTTGCCATGTACTTCAGGTGGCAAACAAAGGCAGGAACCTGCAAATGCGAATCAGTATCGTAAACTGCATATCAGAACATGGAATGTCACCTTTCTGGCAGCTAAGGGGCCATAGCTAGTGTGACAGGTGGAGCAGCACCAGCTAGAAATACCTTCCAGACTCTTCTGACCATGTTGCATTGGCTCTAAAACCAAAATTCGAGAGGGGGGTTGAACCGTCTTCTTTTCTGAAGCTGCAGAGTGAAAGGTGTAGGTTCGGGAATACACACAAACTCAATGCAAAGCACCGGGGTGTTGGATATTTCCTTAATGAGACAAGGAGGCTGCCATGTGTGATCATGTGCTGAGAGGGGGAGATCTCAAACAGTTAGGAATGATCAACCTCACTGTTGTATCGTAAGACTTGCTGCATTGTCTCAAGGACACTGGAGTGAAGAGAGGAGCAGAGTTCATCTCAGTGTTCAAGAATTCCACTGTGGTAGTGATGGTTGGAAAGTCATCAGTGATTGTCCTGGTGGCAACCTGAGAGCCCGTTTATTAGACACCAGTAGTGAAGCGGACCATTGATCACGGGAAGGAGGTCCTTTCAGCATGGCTGGACCATGGGTTGCCAGACGCTGCAGAGAAGTACTGTAGCTTCAGGCAAACTGAAGCCTCTGTGGTCAAAGACACCTGGGCGTGGAAGTGATTTCAGTAAAGTAAAACCATGGAGGACTTTTATTTCACCATTAGGAGCTTAAGGACAATAGTCAAGCGACTCAGGAAAGGGAGACACATCTTGGACTGAGATGTTCAAAGCATTGGAAGAGGCCTACTGACCTCCACCAAGAATACTATTGTGAAAGAGCACTTTGAGGAACTCCTGAACCCTTTTGACTTACACTCCGTGGAGTCGGCACAGATGAGTGATTCTAGCAAGCCTTCTTCCATATCCATAACTGAGGAAGTCAAGAAGCTCCTCAGTGGCAAGCCACCAAATATTGATGAGATTCACCCAGAGATGCAGAAGTAACTGGACATTGGGGACAGTGCCCAGAGAGTGGCAGACCAAGGTGGTGGTCCATGTTTGTTTGTTTTTTTAAAAGGGGGCAGAAAGTGTGTTATAACTTCAGGGAGCTCATGCTGCTCAGCCTGTTGGGAAACATTTAAACAAGGCTTTGGAAAAGAAGACTCCAGTTGATTGGTGAACTTTTGATTTGAGGGTAAGAATGTAGATTCCATCCAGGTTATGGAACAGTAGACCAGCGATCCACATCACCATCAAGTGTGCAGCTGTAAGGATTAGAGTCAGCACCTCCAAATCAGTGGTCATGGTCGTCCCAGAAACTGCAGGGGAGAAGAGGGGGCTCAGTGCCTCATACTCTTGGAGCATCCCCCATAGGACTCCCAAACTGACATAGTGGAGTACTTTCTACAAGTCCACAAAGCACATGTAGACTGGTTAGGTGAACTCACATGCAACCTCCAGGACCCTGCTGAGAGAGAGTGAGAGTCCCTTGTTCCACAGCCAAGACACACGACACTGCTCCTCCTGCATCCGGGCTATGATTATTCAATGGATCCTCCTCTTCAGGACCCCTGGATAAACCTTACAAGGTAGGGTGAGCCCCCTGTAATTGGAACACACCCTGTGCCCCCCCCCTTCTTAAAGATGGGACCACTACTGTCCATGGAATGGAGCAAGGTCTTGAGTTCAGTTCTGACAGGGGCTTCTTTTGGCATGTTCTCCTTTGTGTCTGCGTGGGTTCTCCAGTTCTTCAGTAACATGCAGTAGGTTCACTGAACATGTGAATGAGAGGGTGACTGGTTGAATGTCTCTATATGAGGCCTTCTGATCAACTGGTGATCAGACCGTGAGTGCAGGATAAGTGGTATTGAGAATGACTGAATGTTTCTTTTCACATGCAACCTCCAGGACCCTGCTGAGAGAGAGTGAGAGTCCCTTGTTCCACAACCAAGACACTACACTGCTCCGCCTGCATCCGGGCTATGACTATGCAATGGATCCTCCTCTTCAGGACCCCTGAATAAACCTTACAAGGTAGGGTGAGCCCCCTGTAAATGGAACACACCCTGTGCCCCCCTCCCCCCGCCCCCCTTCTTAAAGATGGGACCACCACCGTCCATTAAATGCTGTGTCAACCAGGACAGTCCCACAACATCACCAGTCTAGTGGAACTCATTCACCCCTGGGCCCTGCCAGCGAGAGGCTTTTCACCACCTTGGCGATTTCAGCCCCGCAGATAGAAGAATTCTGCCTCGTCATTGGAAGGCGTGTTAGTAGGATTGAGGAGGTCTTTGAGGTATTACCTCCACCAACCCCACAACGTTCCAAGCTGAGGTAAGGAATGCCCCGTCTACACAGTGTTGACAGTCCAAGGCCCCCCTCTCCTGACCTGCCGGAGGGTGGACCAGACTCTCCTCAAGGCCATCGAGAAGTCGTTCTCCAGGGCCTCACCAAATTCTTCCACGCCCAGGTTTTTCCCCCGGGACTGCCAAAGCTGAATTCCACTTGGCTTGCCTATACCTATCAGCTGCCTCTGGAGTCCCACAGGCTGAAAACGGTAAATAGACTCCTTCAGCTTGACAGCGTCCCTCATGGGCTGATGTCCACAAACAAATTCAGGGGTTTTCGTCACAATATCGATCACCTTAAGGCTATAGCAATGGTCAGCTGCCTCTACAATGTCGACATGAAACGTGGGGCGTGTGCCAGACATTCCATGCAGACCCTCATAATGGGTTTGGGCTTGTCAGGCCTGACCAGCATCCTCCCCCACCATCAGAGCTCATCACCAGGTGGCGATCACTTGACAGCTCCGACCCTCATTCCCCCCGAGTGTCCGAGTGTCAAGTGCACATATGGATACCCTTATACCTCAATATGTTGTTCAGGTATGAGGTGTCCACCTGAAGGCAGAGGATGGCTACACTCTTGTCCACCAGGGTCAATCCCATTGTACAGGCACTCCTATACCCAGACATAGGTCAATAAGTAAACCGATGCCTGCTTGGCACCTTTCACCAAGAGCAACTCCCCCCCCTCTCAAGGAGACTGGTTCTCAACCCCAAGCTGTGCATCAAGGAGTGCTTAACTATATTTAGCTGGAACCTTTCAGCCTCACACACCAACTCAGGCGCCTTCCCCCCAGGAGAGGGTACATTCCATGTCCCTGGAGCCAGGTTCTGCCACTGAGGACCGGATCACCAAAGTGCCGTCTTTCAGCCACAGCCCAACTCACATAGAACCCCTCCACCCTCTCAGCCCCTCCTATGGGTGGTGAGCTTTTGGAAAGTAGACCCATGTTGTCCAGCCACCAGGCACTTGCCATCAAATCTCACGCCCAGCCCAATCCAACGATTTGGCATCCAGGCAAGGGAAAACGCCTTGGATGACCCTACCATGAGCATGAAGTCATTGACAACGGAGCTGCTAGGATCATTGGTAGCCGTTTGAAGAGGGGTACTTAGTTAATACTAATTTAAAAAAAAATCAAAAATACTTGGACATAAGCCTCTGTTATCCTATCTGTCCCGAACTTCAAGCCAAAATTTGGTGAGGAGGATGAACCCAAACGCACGACAGGGGGCTGGTGTAGAACTGAACAGGTTTTCATGGAGAACAAAGGGAAGTCTCCACAAGGAGGAAAAAGTTAAAGCATGGCAATCAATACTGGGAGCATCACTTGACAAGAACACTACATGGCGGAATATGACATAGCAATCAATACAAGAAACATGTCATGTCAGGAACATGTTAATCAGTACGATGGCTGTGACACGATTATCACTGACAAGACAATCAATACTTGCGACTTGACAGGAACTTGACATGAAATTAGGATCAGACATGGAATAAGGAATTCAGACCAGACATGGACCGACATGGAGTTGAGATCAAACATGGAATTAGGCAAACAAACCAGACATGGGGTCATGGATAGATCAATACAAAGTGTGCCCCAATACGCAACATGTGTGGCCCCCCAGGGGCTGAGGAGAGGGAAAAGGTATTGACACTCAACACAGTTATCATCATGTGATGGGTAAACACTTCAATGGTTCTCACTGGCTCAGAAGTACATACCGTACTGCTGTTGACAAATCATGTTTGATAAAGAGTGAGTGCATCATGAAATACGAACATCATAGGAAATTAAGCCCTAGGTTTTGGGCGTATCCAGTACCTCCTCGGAGTACTGAATTGTCACAATAGTTATTTAAATGTTTCTCTTAAGGCTGGTATGGTGGTGCAGTGGTTACCACTTCGGAGCAAGAAAGTCTTGGGTTCAGAACTGACAGGGGCTTCTTTTTGCATGTTCTCCTTTGTGTCAGCGTGGGCTCTCCAGTTCTTCAGTAATATGCAGTAGGTTCACTGGACATGTGAATGAGAGGGTGAATGGTTGAATGTCTCTATATGAGGCCTTCTGATCGACTGGTGATCAGACCGTGGGTGCAGGATAAGTGGTATTGAGAATGACTGAATGTTTCTTTTAGAAATATAGCAACCATACTTATATTTCCATAAGCAGCTTGAATGAGAAAAACATTTTGCTTCAGAAGTTAGACGTAATCAAGGCCAAACTCACTTATTTAGATCCTTTCAATACATGTCAATACACTAACAAACACACACACAAAAATGTGCATACACACACATCAGCTCAAATCACAGGGAAATCTTGATTAGGTTGTGAAAATAAACTAACTGAGTCTTCTTTTCCTTTCCACTTTTCCCTTCAGGGGTCACCACACCGAATCAACCTTCTCCATCTAACCCTATTCTCTGTTTCCTCCTCTCTCACGCCAACAAATTCCATATCCTCTCTCACTACGTCCATATATCTTGTCCTTGGTCTTCCTCTAGACCTCCTGCCTGGTATCTCCAATTCCAGCATCCATCTACTGATAATCACGATCCCTCCTCTGTACCTGGCCCAACCATCTCAGTCTGGCTTCTCTGACCTTCTCTCTAAATCATCTAACATGTGCTGTCCCTCTGATGGACTCATTCCTGATCTTATCTGTCCTCGTTACTCCAAAAGAGAACCTCAACATCTTCATCTGCTACCTCCAGCTTTGCTTCCTGTCCTTTCTTTAATGCCACTGTCTCCAAACCATACAGCATCGCCGGTCTCACTACTGTCTTGTACACCTTTCCTGTCATTCTGGCTGATATCGCATAGTACCCCTGAAACTTTTAGACAAATTGAGTGACTTATTAAGTTTACTATTACAGTGTATGGCTGTATCAGGAAAGAGTCCATCAGGGGGACAGCACATGTTAGATGTTTTGGAGAGAAGGTCAGAGAAGCCAGACTGAGATGGTTGGGTCATGTAAAGAGGAGGGATAGGGACTATATCGGTAGACGGATGCTGGAATGGGAGATGCCAGGCAGGAGGTCTAGAAGAAGACCGAAGACAAGATTTATGGACGGAGTGAGAGGGGATATGAAGTTAGTTGTTGTGAGAGAGGAGGATACAGAGAATAGGGTTAGATGGAGAAGGTTGATTCGCTGTGGCGACCCCTGAAGGAAAAAGCTTAAAGGAAAAGAAGAAGAAGAAGAAGAAGAAGAAGAAGGTGTATTGGGATGTGCATGACTGTCAGGCTGCTGGTTGGTAAACTAGTGACAGAATGTTGACGTTAGCAGGAACAGGGGCTGTGTCTGCAGACGGATCCATGTTCTTCTCACCGGGTCCGACAGGGGGAGACACTGGCACGCGCCGCCAGCGGTTAGAAATTCAAACCACAACGGCCGGGCACGAGCTCCCGTCATGCACCGCGGCACGAGCAGCCTGGACGGTTACATTATATTCCACATAGAAAATAAAAAGAAATTGCAGGAACTATATTATTTTGTATTCGGGGCGGGAATCGGTCGCGGCTCTCGACGGGAACCTTCGGAATAAAGAAAAAGCGCCGGAATACGGTTTCTTTATTTTTTTAAAATTTTTTTCCTTTCTTTTTTTTTTTCCTCTCGACGAACGCGTGACGGCGGAGGAGCATCGAGCACCGGGGGATGTTGGCGCCACTTTCAAATCCTCCGCGGACGCAGCCCCAGCCCGACTGCTAACCCCTTTTTTTTTTTTTTTTTTTTTTTTTTTTTTTTTTTTTTTTTTTTTTTTTGTTTCCTCTCTTCCCTCCCCCACTAAAAAAAACATTTTTTTTAAATTCCTTTTTTTTTTTTGAGAACTACCCTCCCA